>JARHVA010005839.1:205000-320000 GCA_037957365.1 Torreya grandis
TAGATTCGATAATCTAATGCTAAAGTTTATAATATAATTGATGATTTATCTATAACTAAATATGAATTTTTATTATTAGAAGTAGCTATCCTTCTAGGACAACTTGATAAAATTAATGAAGTTGTTATGAATCCAAATTCTAAAAATGATGTAGTCTTACAAGAAGAAGACAGTAATGAACAAACAACTATTTTTACTCAAAATTATGATCCTCCTACAGATTATATATCTCATTTTTATGTTTCAATAAAAAAATTTAATAATATAATTCATAATTATAACTTACATATAGGATCTTCAAATAATATAATGACCAAATTTATTGTAGATCAATTAGGAATTTATTATGAAAATGATAATAAAAATCTTACTAGATTTGATTTAAGACAAACTAAAATTTGTGGTGAGTTTCAAGATATAGTTATTAAATTTTCTCGAGATAAAATAATTAGATGTATGACTAATGTCCAAATCTTAGACATTTCTAGTAATTATGTTATGTTATTAGGAAGAGATTGGTCAGAAATAATAGATGCCTTTATCTAAAAGGATATTACATGGGTTCTTGTAACTAATGAGATTGTCTTTATAGAAAGAGAGGATCGGTCTAGTACACCTATAGAATCATCTACTCTTTTCACTATTTTTTATGTTGAAATAGGTATTAGAATTTATGAGCTGATGAACTTGGATGAACCAAAAAATCAGCAAGAAGAATTCTTTTATAAAAGCATTATATGGTCACTATATTTTGATGGAGCTTGTTCTCAACTATAAAATGGTGTTGAAATTTGTTTAATCTTTCCCATTGATAGATATTTCATTTTTCTTAAAATTTATCATTTGAAACACTAATAATACTATTTAATTTGAAGCATTATGTTTATGTTTGTAAAAATTTATTAATCTTAATATCAAATATTTAAAAGTCTTTGGAGATTTTGATTTAATTGTTAGGCAAGTTCTTAAAGTTTACAAAACTAATCAAACTCATCTAAATCATTATACTAAAAAAATTTGGTATTTACTTAAACATTTCAAAGCTTTTAATATCACTCACGATCTTAGAGAATATAATAATAAAGATGATAAACTTGTTGTTCTATCTTCAATCCTAACTTTAAGTGAGAATGAACCAATTAAAAACTTCTCTTTTTTAGAAAAGTTTTGACCTAAATTTACATATTTGAATGACAGTTTTTCTATTTTTAGCTATGATGAACACATATATTTTTTTATTAAAGGAAACTATTTTAATCATGATGATTACATATTAAATTAAGGAGATTATCTGTAATTGAGTACCAACAAACCACTTGCTAGTTTAGTAAGTTTAGAATCTATATTTACACCTAATGATCAACCCAAAATTTGTATAATAGAAGAACATTACAAGAGAATTATAGGTGAAACTATTCCTATAAATTTAGGTACAGAAGAAGATCCTAAATATGTGTAGAATTCAATGTACCGCTAGTGAGAAGGTGAAATATATTAAATTATTTAAAATGTTCATTAATGTGTTTGCATGGTCATACCAAGATATGAAAGGTTATAATATTGATATTATTAAACATAATATACCTATAAAAATAGGTATTAAATATGTAAGATATAAAATATGAAGAAATGGTTAATGATGGTTCATTTTTTCTATAAAATATTCTGGATGAGTAGTTAATTTGGTACTAGTTAGAAAGAAAAATGGTGTTATTAGATTATGTGTTGATTTTAGGGACTTGAAAAAGACATGTTTTAAAGATAATTTTATTTTACCATGTATAGATAATATTTTATAATAGATTGGAGGATCTAAAATGATGTCGTTATTAGATGTATTTTTTGGTTATAATCAGTTTTTTGTAAATCCTAAGGATAAACATAAAATAAATTTTACTACTCATAGAGGAAATTTTGCTTATAATATAATGTCATTTAGATTAATGAATACATCAAATAATTTTCAAAGAGGGATGAAAATTAAATTTGATGACTTAATTGGCATTGTTATTTAAGTCTATCTTGATGATCTCATCATTCATTCAAAAAGACATTAAAAACATTTAGATCATCTTTATGAAGTTTTCACAATATATAAGAAGTACGGTATTTTGTTGAATCTAAAGAAATTAGTTTTTTCCATTACTAAAGGTAAATTATTAGGACATATCATTTTTGAAGATGCCATTTCCATAGATCATAAATGTATTAAAGCTATTAAAGATTTACATCTTCCTAAAGATCAATCTAGCTTATGATGTTTCTTTGGTAAAATTAATTTTGTTAAGACATTCATATCATATTATTTTGATAAGTCTAATCCTCTACAATTATTACTTATGAAATATAAATCTTATACTTGGATAAATGTGTTGATTTAACATTTAATAACATTAAATATGTCAATAATCTGGAGATGCAAATGAGAGATATTCCAATTAAACTTAAGGATTATGAGAATAATCTGAGAAGGCTCATCAAGGAAATTAGAATGAAAATGGAGGAGGTTACTTCAAGCATATGTGCAGCTATAGCTAACCTTGAAAAATGAGCTAATGAAGAAATAAAATATTTGGAGGTGCCAAGTAAGAGGACCAGGCAGAGCTCGAGGAAGAAAGCCCTGCAAGAAACTGCTACTTTGGCTGCAATATCCATACAGGATACTACAACGATTTGAAATGAGGCTGTGAAGATGATCCTGGAATTAGAAGACTAGGGTCTTCTTTGATGCTATTTTTTTTTGTTCTGGTCCCTTCTGTTGGATGTTACAACTGGTTCTAAAATTTGGTTCTTAGTTTTAATACTTATTTTGAGTTTACAGGTATATGTAAAACCTGTGATCTTTTTTATGGTTTTGGTCTGTGGTTTTAGGTCCATGTAAAACCTGATTTTGATGCTAATTTTTAGTAAGATTTAGGAATGATCTTCCTATTGGGCATTATTGCTTCATCTTTCTTTCTCTGTTAAAGGGTTTTGTGGTGCCTTCAAAACCTACTTTTACCTTAATCTAAAACATTAAATATGTCATTGCAAGTTCTCCAATACTTTCTAAACTAGATTTAAAAAATCATTCATTATTTATGTTAATGACAATGAAAAAAAAATTAGAGCTATTATTACACAAGAATTTGAAAATAATGATGAAAAACCAATTGATTATATGAGTCAAGTATTAAAAAATGTTGAAACGAGGTTTCTTCTTATTGAGAAATTTGTTTTATCATTAACTTCCTCTTTAATCAAATTTCATTATTTATTGATGGGAAACAAAGTTATAGTGAGATATAAAGTACCTATTTTATCTTATCTTTTAAAAAAACCATCCATTCAAAGAAGGCTTGAAAAATGGATATTATAAATTTAAGAGTTTGATCTCGAATTTGAAACTTTAAAGACAATTAAAGGTAATGATTTGGCAAAACATTTAGTAGAAAATGCTTCTTCAAGAATTAATGTTTTAGTCTTGTTAGTAGATGATAGTTTGAATGTTAAGCCTTATTTAAAGACTAAAAATATCTGACTTCTCTAAAAATTTCAAATTTGGTCTTGAAATGAGTGAATGGGATTGTATGTTCTATGAAGATGATTAGTATTATGACTTAGTCTTCTATTTTTAAAATCTACATTATCCTAATAATTTTGATAAGAAACAAAGATGTTCTTTACACTTAGGAGCTTTAAATTTTTTTTAATTAGAAAATTTCTTATTTTATCAAAATAGAGATGGTGTTTTATTAAGGTGACTTACACATGACCAAACCTAAAAAGTTCTTAGAGGTTGTCATTAAAAAAAATTTGGTGGACATTATACTACAAAAACCACTACTTATAAACTTTTACAATTATATTATTAATAACCTATATTATTTTGAGATGATTATAAGTTAGTTCATTCTTATATGCCATGCCAATTATTTGTTGGTAGAGATAAGTTACCTGTAATACCTTTAAATTATGTGATACTTGATAGACCATTCATGAAATGGGTATTGATTTTACTTCAAGTATAGACATTCCTTCATCATTTGGTCATAGATATATCTTAAAATCAAAGGATTATTCCACCAAAGGACCTAAGGCCAAAGCCCTTAAAAGTTATGTAACAAGTGAAGTAATTTCATTTCTATAAAATCATATTTTTTCCCAATTTGAAGTTCCTTATGAAATCATATCTGATAATGGTCCTCAATTTATTTTAAATGAATTTATAAAATTTTTGGGAAAATATTTTATCATATCTATCCATTCATATAAATATTACCCTCAGGGTAATGGTCAAGCTGAGTGAAAAAATAAAAATTTGATTTCAATCATGAAAAAGTTAGTTTGTGAAAATAAATAAAATTGGCATCTTAAATTTTTTGAAGCCTTATGGGCTGATAGAACTATTTTTAAGGTGGTAACTGGTTATTTACCCTTAATGTTGACATATGGATTTGAATCTACTTTACCAATATAACTTTAGATTTATTCATCAAGAACTATTTTAAAATATGTTTTTGAATATAGTAATTTGATTAAGAAAATATTATATGATGTAATAGATCTTGATGAATCAATATGAACAACAATAAAAAAAATTAGAAAGGGCTAAATAAAAACTAAAAAAGTTTTTTGATAAAAAAAATTTTAATTAAAAAATTTAAATTTGGTGATTTAGTTTTATATTGGGACAAAACTCATGAAGATCCTAGTAAGCATCATAAATCTGATTCATTATGGGTTGAACCTTATTATATCATAACTATACTTGGAAATAATGCTTTTCACTTGAAATATCTTGATGTGAAGTGGATACATTATTCAATTCGCAACCATTAATTAAAGTTGTTTCATAATTAGATTCCTTTCATATTTATTACTTTCTTTTTGGTCTATTTCTTATTTTCTTTTCTTTTTTTCTTATTTCTTTATGTTTTGTTTGTTTGTTTGCTTCTTGTTATTATTTTCCTTTTACTTTCAAAAGGTCAACAAATGTCTCAAGTATATAATGTTTTCATCTTATGGAGGAAGAATACAAAGATGTTATAATACAATTGTAAGTATTAGTTATTTTGAGACATTATTCTTTATAAGTTAAGTTTTCTTTATACATGAACAATATTTACTGAAGTATAACTAATTGTTAAACTAATAATTTATTTTTAAAAATTATATTAGATAATTTAAAATTTGTTTATTTATCTAACCTAAACTCCCTTGTTATATTTTTCCTTTTTTTCATACCACACTGGCCAAAAATCTCATTCAATATTAAACATTATTAGAAAGGGGTTCACACATAGCTGGTTGAGAAATGATTTACCTGGATCACACTCTCAACATTATTTTTCTTAAAATAGGTAATTTGATTGCTACTCAGTTTTATATTCAAAACTAACTAGCAAGGTCATTAGTTTTATGCCTATTTTTCATATTTCTATAATTTTATAAGATTTATACTCCTATCTGCCATAGTGATGACCTAATCATAAAATCTAAAACTATAGTCAGAGACCTAAATCAATTAGTAGTATTATCAATACACATGTTTTCAATTAGATGATTTGATAATGATTAGTTTATGAATTCACATTTATATTACAATGGTTTCAAAAATAATTAATAGTTGAATAAATAAAATTAGCATGCGCACACATGTGCGCACACACACACACACACACACACACACACACACACACACACACACACACACACACACACACACACACACACACACACACACACACACACACACACACACACACACATACACACACACCATTATTGAATGTTGTTTTCAGTCATGATATTTGATGGACAGAGTTGATCAAATTACAATTAATTGAAGTGATTGCTACAAGTGCTTTTCAATTTGAAAATGATAATAATCTCTAGTTTTTTATCATAATTGAAAGCACTATATTAATTTGTCATAATAATTTATAGTTAGCTCATTTGAAATTCAAATGTAAGCATAAATATGGATACAAATAATGTTTATCATAAATGGAATTTGGTTTAATTATTTAAAAATAAGTTATTATAATTCTAAGTATTATCAACAAATCTAAGGATTATTAAACAATCCTAAGCGGTCGTAGATTTTAATCTAAACATTATCCTATGCTAAGTGTTCAATATAAGGTGGTGGACCTAATGTAAGACTTTAACATAGACATGTGTTGATTGTTTTAATTTTAAGGAACTATTGGAGATAAGGTATGTTTATATTGATGAATTACAAAGTTCATTTCATTAAATTATTCAATAGGTATGTTTGAAAGTTGGTGGTTTAATTGACAAGTTGGAAAGATTTAAAGATAAGCAAGATGGATATTTTGAGATCCAGAAGAAATCAAAAGAGGTGGTCTAAAATTAAATTAATTAGGACATGTATTTATTTATGTAAGTGATGTTTTTAGTGAGAAATTATATCATGATTAAGTTTAAAAACCTTGCTAAATAAGTTAGAAGTCAACAAATGGCATACCTTGATTTGAGAAACCAATCAGGTGAATGCACATAAGTAGGTAGTTAAGGCTTGGGTTATGATATATAAATAGCTTAGTTTTTCATTTTAATAGACATTTAGATCAATCATGTAGTGTAATCCATACTCTATAGGGATGAATTTGGAAGTTGTAGGCATAATGTAAATAGGTACACCATTATTGACAGCAAATAGTTATAAAAGAGATAATTGTAGTTTATCTCTGTAAATGGGTTTGTATGGAAAGAATTGTGGTTTCAAGTTTGCATGATATTATTTATAAATTCTTGTAATATAAATAATCTACTTCAAATCATGTTTCATGAATGATTTTGGAATTGTTGGTGATAAGGTCAATTGAAAAAGATGTAGTTTTCTTAGAAAATTAGTTATCTTTCTAGGTTTATCATATTATTTTCTATGGTATGAGATTTCAATGATAGAAGTTTTATCATTGTCATTTTAAATCTGTTCATCTCTATTTTTTAAGATAATTTGATGAATAAAAGAAGATTATCATTTATGAAGCAATAAGAATATTTGAACTATATTCTATGATAAGCATGGAGATTATATTTGAAAAATATGATATTCTAGCTTTTGGCTTTTTAGTTTTATTGATAAGTTTATTACAATGGTGATTCTAGTCATATTGGTTTTTGATTACGGGTTGTGGTTTCATATATGCATGGTTTTAGTATAAGAATGAGTTTGAAATGGTTGGAAATTTGATGATTCAAGAATGGTTTTCTCATGAAATTATTGGTATAGTGTTAAGAAGTTATTTTGCTAAATATTTTTGACATATAGAATGCAATGACATACAAAATATATGATTCTCCAAAATTCATTTTTTGGGTTTTATTTTCAAAGTCATAAATGGAAGAGTAGTAAGAAAATAATCAATATTTTTTAATGTTACAGTAAATTTATTACTCAAGACATCATTTCTAAAGATTAAATACTGTAAACAAAATTTATATTCAAATTATCTTTTCAGTTCTTTTAGAGGTTATAAATTTATTGTCAGTTTCATGAAAATACATGAAGTCTACAACATTGCGATTGGAACTTCTTTTTCAATTTATGAAAATATAAATAGTTTGTAGTTTATGAATAATATATATGTTTTATATATAGAAACTACATTTATTGCTACAAGGTATGGTAGGATATGTGGAATAAAATTATGAATAATATAATTTTATATAATCATTATGATTTTGAGTTTTGATCATTATATTAGTACGTGATACAGTCAAAATTTCAAATCATATAAATGAGTTTAGTTTTAGATAGTTGAATCCTTAATTTCTTCATTTTGTTGATACCTAGATTTTTTTTAATGTGGTTGAAAGATGAAAATATAAAAGTGAAATTTTTATTTATATAATTGATATATTAATTATTTTTGAGTTTAGTTAATGATGATGATCAAATTTTTAGTATATATATATATATCAATTTTATTTATAATGTCAGGTTAAGATCAACTAGTTTTAAATAGGAATAATGATAATAGAAGTTGGAAGAATAATTATAACTCTGGTAGTATGAATCAAAATGCACCTGATAGACAATTTTATAGAGGAGGTTTTAGGGATAAAATATTTGGTCCTAGATATGAAAGTAGAGGAGCCAGAACGTCTATTCATTTTGATGCCACTGACCTAATATTTTAGAATGTGTGGGGTAGTTTACCATTTAATCCTACTAATCATAAGGGCAATTAGTGTTTTCATAGTCACATATTTGGAGCTTGATCCCATTCTCATAGTAACTCTTCCCATCATTTGAAAACTAATCCTCATCATCTACCTATTCAATCACCCAATTAGAAAAGGGTTAATATTTCTAATGAACCACCATAGGTAAGCCACTTGGCCATTCCATCCAATTAAAATTATAAATATTTCATTTCCAACCTATTCTACTAGGCCTATACCACCTTAAAAGATGCCTATTTTAAGATGTAGGAAGATCAATTTGCAAAAACCTCTTGTTGTCATACATATTACCACTTCAAGGAAATTTGCAAATAGTCAAGATGAATTTTATACTCCAACATAAATTAGAGAAATGAAGTGAGTAAAATTGGAGTTTTATGATGTTGAGAGCGATTTAGGTAAAAAATGAGTTCAATTTCCTATATTTAAAATGGAGTATAATGACTATTTTAATGAAAAAGGACAACCAATGATAAAGTCTATATCTAATTGTAATGAATCTTGATTATCAAAAAGATACATTTTATTTTGAAGTTGAACTTTTATATGATAAAACTTAGTATATTTCAGAATTTGATACTTTAATTTTTTCTAGAATAAAAAAAACTTTATATATATATATATATATATATATATATATATGCTTAGGATTTTTTATTATATACATAATAAAATTAATATAGATAATAATTTATTCTTATTATTATTAGATGATTTAAGGCTCCCCACCCATTAGGAAATACCTAGTCTATTTTTAAATTATTGATCTCTTAAAACTTTTAAAGTCTTAAATAAATCTTAACTTATAACTACCAATATTAATTGACATTTAAAAGTGAATTATTTTAAGTTAACAAGTAACTAACTAAGGTTAGTTATAACTTCATTTTTAACCAGCTTGGAGGTATAAAAAGAGATCAAGGATTCATTTTAAGGGAAAGAACAACATAGGTATTGGAGACTATTATATTTATAAATTCAATCACTTACCTATATCTTATTTGCAATTTCTCTGAGATAACATGAATTTTGTAGATAAATCAGTGATGCTTTCTCTAATGGTTGAGTATATTGCTTAGGCAATGTAGGTATATCCAATTTTATACTATCATTTATAACAAATTATCTGGGGTTGTCTACTTTAATATATTTTAATGACTGGTTCTTGTAATCTTATGTGTAGAATCTGAGTATTCAACCCAAATAATGATGAAAATTTTATTGTTTCTAACATATTATTGATCTAATTGATTGCAAAAATTATCTTTTAAAGATATTATGTAAGAATGATTTTTTTCTTAAATAAAATGATATATTTTGCTAAGATGGCTCTATTTGTTGAGACACACATATTTTGTTTATATTTTATTTTATTTGACTTTGACTTCTAATTTAGATTAAATTTGATTTTAACTTAGTTTCTAATTGATCATTTTTTTTTATTTAGTATAATTTTAATATTATTTGTTATATTAATTTTACTATTTCTTTTTTATTTCTTTATTATATTTTCTTAGGTTAGTTTGTTGTTAGATTTAATTAGTATTATATTAGTTTTTTTTAAGTTCTAGATTAGTTTATATTAGATTATTTAGGTTTTGATTATTGAGTTATGTTATCATTTGCCTATAAATTGATATACTTTTTTATCTTCATTTTACCTTTGTACTTATTTTTTTATTATTTTGGTGTTTACTCAGGAGTTATAACAAAAAAAAAAGATATTATAATGAGAATATATTTTATTACTAAATCAGATTTCTTTCCTTCTACATTTTTTCTTAGTCATAGGCTCTCTCTATTAGATAGGATTGATTACAACTTTGTATTTGAATTGATTCATTTTTTTTGAATTATAATGGAATATGTTATATCTAATAACCTATTTGTTATTTCCTAGAACATTTAAAAAAATCTCACGTCTTTAGGATCATATTTGATCCTTTATAAACTTACCATTAGACTAGTACAATTCCATATTAATATTTGTAATAGGTGAAAGGGTTGATTAGTTGACAAAAAAAATCATCGTCAACAAAAAATTCCTACCTTTTTATAAGATGTTATGCTAATTTCAGCTTGGTGGCCTTTATTAGGACATGATTTGTTTTAAAATATAATTATTCATCTGAGAATGAATGGCCTCAAAGATCTAAAATGTAAAAGGATCAATTATCATCCTTGACTTGTTTGGATCAAAGACTCAATTTTGGCCTTTACAACTCAACAATACCTTCTAAGTTTCAGTTATTATTTAGAGTGGATACTAACTTTCCTTATTTGGAGATAATTTTATTAATTATAATTGATGGATAGATTTTGTGTATATGAATGCTTAAAAGACAACTAAATAAATGAGACAAAATAATTGAGAAATAAAACATACAATAAGAAAAAAAAACACAACTAAAGAAACTAACATAAAATATATATTATCATCCTTCATTGAGGTTATTTTGAAATTATGGTGAACATGGAAATTAAGAAATAGTGATTCAAGAAATGTCCATTTATAAATAGTGGTAATTCATTTCCCTGTAGGTCCTTGAGGTGAAAGGCATTATAGCCCTAAATCTCAACTATTTAATAGGGGCCAACCCATAGAGGATGAAACATTAAGTGTTGGCCCTTATTTTAATGATCCTTATCCCACATTCATACCATGTCATAGATCCTAAAGTTCTTGAATCATATCCATTTTATCAAACCATCATTTCATAGTACCCTGGTGTTTGTTAAAGCTTAAGAGAGCTTCATCTCAGGATTCTTCTAATTGAATGATATCTAGGAGCCTGTAATTTACTTTATCATTTGGTATTTATAAGTTTTATCCTAAGTGTGACCAAAATTATTGGCTCTAATCCATAAACCAAAAGGAAAGGAGAGATATTGAGGTCTTGTTTATACCTGGTTAAGATATCCTATAAAGTGAACATTTATAATAATTGTCATTCCTAGGGTTTATCCCCTATAGAATTATTGGTGGCATATATTAATTTTTTATTAGTTGACTCTGTTAGTCCATTTCCTTTTGAATAATGATTTAATGAGAACCTTATCCTGACACCATTATCATAGGCCCATCTATAAACTCTATAGATTGGAGGGTAGAATCATTATCACATACCAATCACACTAAGACCCCAAATCTGGTGATTATGGTTTCTCCATGAACTTAATGACTTTGGTTGTAGTTATTATCTTCATTTAAACTACCTTAGACCACCTTATGTAATAATTGATGGCTGTGAGAATAAAATTATGGATATTTAATGAATTAGGGTTGATGACTATAATGAAATCCAACCCTCATTAGGAAAATGTTATTGATTCTACCATAGGTTATAGTGGAATTTACACTTGGGTTTCCTTCTTGGAAAAGGTTTTATAGTGATTTAAAATGTGGATGTGGCCATGAATGTCTTTAAATAAAAAATGCCATTATTATTCCACTCAAATAAATTTGTGTGCCATGGCATTTGTTGTAAGTGACCAGCTCCTAGTCTTTCATGGAAACTTTCCATCACTTCTTTGGCTTTAATCTATGACAAACATATGAAGTATAGCTTTCATGTTTCCTTTTGAAAAGAATCCAATTATTCAACATATATTGTAAAACCTTCAACTAGATGGATCTCTTCTACATATGGCTGAGTCTAGGAGGTCTATGTTTGTAGAGTAAGAAATTCACAATCAGGGCATACAAGGTTGTTTGTAGAACTAACTCTTGGTCTACTTTGTGTACAACTATTCTCAAGTCTATTTAAGTTATAATATAGTTAAGACCCTATTCTTTTACCAATCAGGTTAGTTTGATATTTAATTCATGCTCTTATAACTTCATCATCCATCAGCCTTTAAATTCAACTAATTTTTTATGTCCCAACATTTGATTTATGTTTGGGTCTAAGATGACTATGTCCACCTTATTCTTGATAATATAGTGCCTAAATTTTTTTAAAGATTTTACCAAGGTGTAGGCAGGTTTTTATAGAGTATAATATCTCAATTCCATGTTCTTGAGATTGGTTCTGATGAAAGAAATGGGATATTCCTCTCCATGCAATATCTATGTGAGGTAGGTAGCAATGGTGTGTTTGGAAGCAAAGGGGTAAATGCATAAATATTGCATGTGGTCCAAGATGATAAGAAATAATGATTGAATAATATAATATTTGATATATTGAAAATATTTATTTTATTCTTCATGTCATTTTACCTTTGTTCTTGTTTCAACATGGTATCTAGGATTTTTATATTTTTTACAAATATAAAAATGAACTTACAAATAAATTTGGTGTTGTATAAAATTCAATCACACATGGTATTTCTAAGTTAGTTCTTTAATCATTAAAAATAGGTGAAAACATGGGATTTTATTTTTGTGCTCAAAATCTTAACACTCGACTATGCTAACATCATTTCACATAAGGCACAAGCCTACCTAAAATGCAATAGAAAAAGAACTGGGGCTTACATTAGGATAGTTTTGCTATGCCACAAGATATCAAATATAGGACTTGGTGAAATAAAATAATGTTTCAAGTAGATCCATAGGCATAAGCCTTTCATGGGTTAATCCTAGTGGTCTATAGGCACAAGCTTTTTGGCAGACTAGTTCTAGTCATAAGGGTGCAAGTCTTTGTTAAGTTAATCCTAGGGTCATGTCGATGTGTGAAGGGTCAAGGGGATGATTTAGTTAAAATGTTCATACTAGGATCATTCTTCATGAAAGGATATCAATTTTTGACATGGGATATACACTTAGTTGATATAAAAGATATGATGACATCATCAAATAACATAAGAATGTCATTACAACTTAAACTAGAAGCTTGCATAACATATTATTTAATAGAAGTGTAAGGAAAGAATTACATTATAAAAATCAGTTTGCATTCCAATAGTAATTCATAGATGTATAATCATAAATAATTTTTTAAGGTAATCATTATTTATCATTCATCAAAATTCAAATTAAATAGAATCCATAGTAGTTAAAATAGATTACATGCTTAATTCAAAATACTAACAACCTAGAAGCTCACAGGTGAACTTAAACACTACAATTGGATCTTTAATAGCATCCATACTACTCTTATATTTAATGATGGCCATTATAATGTTTATGAAACAATTTCTCTATATTTTTCTACATCTAATTTTTGTCTTCCTCACTCACTAGTTCAATCTCCTTTTATAGCTCTATAAGAATGTGCCAAGATGGAGTGCACACATCGAGTGCTAATTTGAAGCCTTTTTAATCATTATTAATGACTCCATCACCTTTCACCCTTTTCACTATGGTCTCCATTTATCATCCAACCTAGAAAATTCCTTGGGAATCATGTAACTGGTTAGCCATATACTAGCTGGTGTAAGGTGTACATTGATTCCTCTAACTGGCACAAAGATGACAAAATATCATCATCACTCAAAATGATCACCTGATATTGATGTGTCCATCATGCTGGCATGAATACTTACATACTAAAATAAGGGGTCCAATATTACCCTATACAAAAATTTTAGTTTATCCTTGGACTAGGCTATCAAAGTCTTTAGTGCATAGAATTTGGGTACGCTCTCCTTAAGCTCAATAATGAAGTCCTCAAAGCCCTTTATGGAAATATTGAATTAATTAGTGGAACCATCTCTTTAAATTGAGGCTATAATAAGTGTAAGCACATTGGTATTTTCTATCTCTTTTTTGAAGGTCTCTAGATTTGCCTTATCCTTAGTCACACCCTCATCTAGGATTGTTCCTTATTATCATGCCTTAGTCTATAAAGCATAGAAGTGTGCTTCTAAGTTATATTTTTGGTCCTTTATCTAGGTTTTTATCACACTAACATTACCCATGATCTTCATATGATTTGACCTACTCATAGAGTACACCTCCACCATCATCGTCTCCTACTCCTCCTTTACCTAATTGAGGTGCATATCTATGACTGATGTCTAGTTAAAGAAGCTCAAGAAGATGGCGTGAGATGAATCATATATTTTCAAAGATGTATTCCACCTCTTGGAGGTTAGTAATAAGATCTTTATATATCATAACATAGGGATCTTCTTATTCTTCTCATGCTAGATCTAGTTTCATCCTTTGGAGCATTTACTTGACTAACACACATATTTTATCAACCTTAGAGAGGTTTTAAGTATCCATGATAACTAGAAAGGATGGTTTGACCATCTCTATGTGCTCACACATTTACTATAGCTTGAATTTTTTGTCCTAAACTTCATATTTGGTATTTGTGTAGAGTTTTTTCCATTTCTATACTATACCATCATTGATGATATTTATGTGCACAAATTCAATGGCCATTCAAATAATCACATTCCTATACAAACTAGGTTCATGGCATGAGGGTTGATGATGACGGAGTCATGTCCTTCCTTATGTTATTTTAGGCCCAAGATATTATTTCTAGTCACCTTAAAGTGCAACTCATTCTTGTAGTAATCAAATGCAAATGCAATTTATTTGTACATCTGGTTGTGATTTCCTCAAGGGGTATAAATCCAAGCATGTAGGTATTCATCCATCCACCCCTTCTTTACCTTTTATTTAATGGTCAATTTTTCAACATCCTTCTTAGGGATAGTTATCTTTATATGCTCTTCCTCCTCTTCATTGGATCCACCACTTTATTTAATGTTTTATTTAGAGGAATCATATTCTTATTCCTCAATGGGTTATTCCTCAAAAATTTCCCCTTAATATACTTCTTCCTCATAGGTCTTCTCAATGCTTACCTCTAGGTTTGTTCCCTCAGCACCAACACTACCTTCTTTTTTTTGGGGTTTCTCTTTAGTCTCCTTTTATTTTTCCAAGGCACCAGTATCACCTTATTTTTATTTAGGTTGCCCTTCACTACTTGGGAATTCCTATTATGAAACTTTATCTACTTTCCTGGTGGGGGAGGTAGGCACCTTCTTGGCTTTCTCAAAGGTTGGTCCCATGCTTGTGAGAACCTTTTTAATCTTATTATCTTTATTGGCCTTCTCTTCCTTATCCTTCTCTTCCTCAACCTTAGCCTTCTTAATATTCAAATCAATTAGGCTCATTTCCTTCCAATCCCTCCTCTTCTTCTCAAGTGCCAATTCTATATCAATTTCTTCATTGTTATGGCCTATTTTCTTCCCTAGCCTTCTCTTCTCCTCTTCTATTCTTGGAGACTATGTGGAGGGTTATTATTTGGATGAGTATATTTCTATTTTCTTTGCTTATTTAAGTGTAATATTTATGCCAACTTAGAGGACCTTTTGAACATCCTCAGTGCTAGGCTCCTCCTCTTCTTTGACTTGCATGAATTAGGTTTTTGTTTCTTATTATTCTTTTATCTCTTACTCATAGCCATGTTTGAGGGTCTCTTCCTCTTCCAACTACACTAGAGTTATTATACAAGGAAAAATGGGTCCATTATACTTCATATTATACCTCTTGCTAGAGGAAGCAATGTCTACCATGAAGGTTATGCACTTTTTGGGAGTTGGAGGCATTGCTTGTTCACTAGAGGTGATCCTAAACTTGATGCATTCATTGGTCTCCTTAAGAGTCTCTCCTCATTTCTTTTGGGGAGAATTTTGATGTATATTTAGCATTGTATTCCCTTCATCATCAATCAAGAGGTGGTGATTCATCATCATTCTCAGCATTAATTCCCTTATTCCATAGCTTCATCTCATAATATCGATAAAGATATACCTACTTATAATTTACCTCTTGAGGGGATGGAGTTCCATTCAATTAGATTCATGCTCCTCATCCCTTTTTTTATTTTCTCCTAGATGCACATACTGGTAGATCAAACTACTCCTTTTTTATTCCATGACCTTCACCAAGATATCTAGTTGTTGTGTGTTGGGAATCCTCCATAACACCACCATGAAATATTTGGTAGAAAATGAATAAGGTAGCTTTAGCCAATTGAATAGGTTTTTTTGAGTGCCAGGCACACTACACAAATATTGCATGATGGTGAAGGTCATCATTCTTAACATCTGATGGGGGAGTTATTAGGGGATATGCCATTCAATCCTGAATGCCTCAATGTATCAATCAAACTAACCCTATACTCTTGTCTTGTAATTTTGAGAGAATCTAGGTGGGAATATGAAGTCTTGATAATTTAACATCAAGGAATCATTATGCAATGGGAATACCCAAAGGTTGTCCTAATCACCATCATACACATTGATCTTTTCCATCATAATTAATATCAACATGGACCCTGAGTGAAATTTCTCACATTCCTTGTGTAACTCTAGTGTGTTCTTCATAATTTCCTTAACAATAAATTTTATGATATTGAACTTATGCCTCTATGTTATGTGTTCAATGATGCAAAAATATGTCTTATTGATGTTAGACAATTGTCTACTAGGGAAATGATTAGATATCATAAGGCACAAGGTATTAAATGTCATTAATATGGAATGTGAACCCTATGTTATAGTAACCTAGGAGTTTTACAACCTTCTCCACCTTAACATCATCCTCCATCATTTGATGGATGTCAGATCTTATACCTAGGAAACTTATGATCCTATTGATGAGGTGTGTTAGGATCTATATGTGCCTCCTTATTAAATAAAACATATTACCATAGATGTATGAGAGGAGGAATTATACCAATTCCTCTAGCTTGCCAAAACTTGGTAGCTCATATAACTAGGTCATGCCAATGGTTGCTAGTTTGTCTCAAATGGAGATCAAATAACACTAAACCTACTTTAGTCCTCATTTCTATGTCAACCACCCAATCCTGGTTGAGCTTTGATACATTCATTAGTGTTTTATTGTTGTGTTTATTTAATATACATGTGTGTGTGTGTGTGAAGGATACCCATGTCTCCCACACTATGACCTTGGGGGGAACTATATCTCCCTATATGAAATATTCACTCTTGTCTCTGTGTCTATCTCTACAACACTAATACCTTCAACCATTTGTGCTTATTTCTTCACAATTGCTACTTATTTTAGCATCCATGACTTTTTGGCATCCTTCTATGCCTATGACTGACCTAAAATTAACATCTTTTTGTCCATTCAAAACTAGGTACTATTAAAGCACGGTCTATTGATCTTCCTAAAGCCCTTAATGTTCTTGCACTTTCTTATAGTCATGGGGTCTATGACTATGAATTTATCTCTCAAGCTTCATTTTTAATTAGTGGTAGTCTCAACATCTTATAGAATTCTTACTATTTGTTTCTCTCATAATTATCTCTCCACACATCCCCTTTCCAATACCAAATAGAACACATTCTTTGTCTCTATTCCACAATTCTCACTTGGGGCCTATGGGTGCTTGTTTTCACTATGGTATCATTTTCTCAATTTTTTGTCTTCTGATTAGGCTCAGATCTAGTGATATGTAAATTCACACAAGGTTTGTAACCTTTCAAAATTTTCCTTTTATCCCTTTATACCTTATTTTTAACACCCCATTAATGGATGGTGATTAATGATGTGGAAATACATAGATTTATTAAATTATACTAAACCTATGAAATCTAAAAAAAATAACTACCACATTCACATTTACTACATATCTTTGATACTCCACCATCATAGTCATTAAGTTCTCTTAATGTTTTATTTGGTGAAATGACAGGTGATTTAAATGGTCACTATCCACTGACCTTTGGGTGGGTGCTATCTATCTCAATGAATTATATCCTTTACTTTGTTCATATTAGTGTGACCTTTACCTTTCTTATGGAAACCTAGGTGAAAATCTTCACAAGCATGAGATTCAACCTCCTTGATTCCATCTCTCCTTTATGTTGCACTTCCTTTCTAGTGCACTTTCATTTTGTTCAATTTTTTGTGCTTTCATCTATTTTTGCTTTAGCATTACCATGCCCCATACAAATTATTTCACTAGTATTTTATTACTTTATTCTCTCTTATTGATTTATTACACATGATCATCTTATGTGACCTTCTTGTATCAACTTGTCCTCATATCCTTCTAAGTCTATAAAATTCCATGCACCCAAAAATATAGGTGTCTAGCCTTAGGTGCTTTAAAAGTGTCTATGCTTGATTCACCCAATTGGGTTTATGCATGTAGGTGCTAGAAGAGTTATTCTATGGGCCTAAAAGTACCACACTTATTTACTTAACACAAACATAATCAAAGATCTATCTTGTGCCAAATTTTATTTTGGTTAGCACAACACAACTAGCTTATGATTAGGAAGTTGGTATCTAATGGTGTAAGTATCATTTTATTAATTATAGGGACTCAATATGTTCCTATTGAAATTCTTACATAGTATTTCAACCATCAATGTGTGTATCTTGCAAACAAAAGTCTCCAATATTATGTATATGATATAGGGTCCTATCCACCTAAATTGAAACTTTCCTAGGGGCTTGAAGTAATTTGAGTCATATATGAAGACCAATATTCATTCAATAAGTACCTTGTGATTGATGTGCTTATCATGTTATAGCTTCTAGAATGCCTTCTCTACTTGTTGAATCCATCTTGCTTGGGCATGTATCTCATTAATGTTATCCAAGTCTTGTAGGCATATGCTCAAATACTATTGGCCATCCAATCAACCAATAAACATGATGTATAATAAAGGCACTATAAATTCTATGGGTGGAATGTCCTCTATGCCAAACACTAGTTAGAATTGTGTATCCTTGTCCAAGTATTTATACATTGTGCAATAGGCCCATAATATTACTGAGACGTCATCATCCTAATCCTTATGACCAATATTTCATATATTTATAAGGATCATTCCCAATATATTATTTAATTCCTTAGCTGTGTCATTCACTTGGGGATGATAAGGTGTTGTCTTTTTTTTACCACCATGTATTTAGTTATTAGGATTTTAATGGTCTCATTCATGAAGTATGTGCCATGGTTTATAGTCCAATTGAGTGGGCACCCATAGTGACTAATGATTTTTTCACATATAAACCTTGTGTCTATGATGATTGTGTATTATTTGGTTGAAATTTCCTCTACCCATTTTGTGAGGTAATCTATGGCTGCTAACATGTATCATACACCTATACACCTTGTAGCAAGAGTAATTGACCCAATAAAGTCAATAGCCCATTTTTCAAATGGTGCCTTGGCAAGGATGGGGATGAGAGTCATGTCATCCATATGGTTAGGTTTTCTTGTGTGCTAGTAGATGTCACATGTCTTTGAATAATATTTTTCATTTTGGAACAAGGTGGGCCACCACAAGCCTAATTATAGTACCTTGTGTACTATTGCATCTCTAATGTAATGGCCTCTAATAATCCCCTCATGTGCCTCTTATAAAATTGATCCCTATTCATTTTATAGGACACATCATTATAAGACCTCATCATGGTTCAACTTGTACCATTCCCTACTAACGATTTGAAAGGGAGTGGTTCAAACTATGATTTGCTTCTTCTCTTTGGTTGGCATAGTCTAGAGCATAGACTTAGATGATAGAAATGTGGTGATATCTGCTAATTATTCTAGGATACATTAGACCCTAAATAGTTGTACATTAGGAATATCATCTTCTATAAGCACTACCAAATCTCCAAAGTTAATGCAAATATATGGTCATGTCCTTACTTTTTTTCTAGGCTTCATTATAATTAAAAACTAGAATTTTTAAAATAAAACTACCATCAATAATTATACTCATGGAGAATAGATTTGTTCACTAGGTATTTAATTTCCTCATGATTAGTGAAAAAATTAAAGGGGTCACTAATAGGTATTGTCAATTACAAGGTTTAGACCATGGTAAGTACCTCATGCTTAGTTTTAGTGTAGTTCTATTTAGTTAGGTTTTTGCTTGTGAAATAAATTATGTGGTCCATTTTTCCCTCACCTTGTAGTGCTATAATGACACCAATCACTGTACCAAATGCATTAACATGGACATGGAATGGATTCATCTAGTTGAGAGATTATAATATCTACACACTTGACAATTTGAGCTTTAGGGTCTCAAATGCATATTCTTACATTGTGCTCCAATAAAATGTGCCATCCTTTTACAAGAGTTCTTCTAGTGGTGCCACAATCTTGGCATAGCTCCTTATGAACTTCCTATAGTAACCATAATTTACAAGAAAGGCATGAACATATTTCTACATTTAAGGGGTTTGAAGCTGAAGGATGACTACAATCTTCATGAGATCAATGTGTAAACCATCTTTGTAGAAGATGTGCTTGAGAAAATTATGAAATGCCATCATGAAGATATAATTTTTAAGGTTCAAAGAAATATACAACTGTTAACACCTCTCAAATATTAGTTAAAAACTATCAGAATGGTCCCTCACTAGCCTGTACATAATCTAATCATATAAGTACACCTAAAGGAATTTATGAATCAATTCCTTTAAAGTAGTGATCACCACTCAAGATAATATGACTAGCACATTATTTAGTCCAAAGTGCATCAAATTATATGTGAAATAACCCCATTATATCACAAAGGTAATTTTGGGCTTGTCCTCATTCTCAATGTGGAATTGATGGTATCCAAATAACCCATCAGTGAAAGTGTATATTTTACAACCTGTGATGCCATCCAAAACATTCTTAGTGAATGGAGTTGGAAATGGGTAAGTTATGAAGGTAGAGTTAAAAAATCTATAGTAAACATAAATTTAGATGTGCCCATCCTTATTAATATTTATTATAATGGGGCTCACCCATTTAGATTATTGAATAGGGTAAATGACCCCTGTGGATAACATATCATCAATATCTATTTTCACCTTGGAATGAAGGTTGGGGTTTATCTTGTAAGGTCACTTCTTGATAGGTCTCACATCATCAACTAGGTTTATACTCATCTTTTTAAGGGATGGGTATGTGTCTTTCATGTCTCCATAGTTCGTAGGGAACAAGTATTGGAATTTTTTCAAGATTTCCACAATGCACATTATCTCCTCATCAAACCAATTAGCACCTAGAGTAATAATCTTTGGTTCTCCTTCTATGTTGATATCTATCTTTGTTGTTTTTAGTGGTATATTGTATGGATCAATCTTGTCTTAGTGTAAATCTTTGACCTATCTACAATAATTAATTATTTCTATATAAAGGTGGGTAGGGTATTCTTCCTTTGGTGTGTTATCCTTAACTTGGTATACTAGCTTATTTTTTCCTATTAGGTTTGTCCAGTTACATGCCTTCCATGTGTCATCATCCTTATCACTAGAGTCACTATTGAGGGTTTGATATTCAAATATATTTGGGATCACCAACCCCTTTTCAACAAACATGTCTTTCAGGATCTCTGGAAATATTAAAGTGTCCTTAAACACTAACCTTAGAACTATCTATAGTAGATCAATTAGTTCAATATTTTACAAAGAAAAGGAGAAGGTGTAGACCAACTACTCCTTATGTGCATCCTAGTTTGTTTTCTCATTGCACATCTCATTAACAACATACCAATATTTTACCCATGTATTGAAGGTCCTATAGAATTCATATACCTATAGATTCCTTGGAGAATTCTCCCCATAAACAACCCATATTTCTTTACAAAGGCAAACATGTGCTATAGGGTCAAAATCACTAGAGTAGGTAGAGATGTCTAGGTATTCATTACTCTTCCTAAATCTAGTGAAAATTTCTACCTTCATATCTTCCCAAGTTGGTAAGCTAGGTCTTAGTGCTACCCACCAATGATTGGTAGTGATCTTTAATGTATACACTAGTGTGCCTATCATATCCACTTCTTTTGGGATGCATGATTTAAGGTCTCAAACATAGTCTTCTACTAGATTAATCCCTTCATATCTTGGGATCACCACAACTTTATATTTACTTAGGAAAAACACTCTCTTTCCCTTCTTAGAAAAAGAGAACCACCTTTTATAAGCATAATTAATCTAGACTCATCCTCTCTTCAAATATTTTTACACCTTTACACGTACCAAGAATCATCTTTGACAGTGGTCTCATATGCTTCCTTGCCCCATTGATCACAAGCAACATCAATAGTATCTGAGGATGATTTCCCATCTTCCCATTAAAGCACTCCATGATAATTGTAGTTTAATTTCTCAATACCTTACACTATGATGTTATATATGTGGTTGATCTCATCCTCGATGTCCACGCTCTTGACATAGGGGATTCTTGGTCGTATGAGAGGGGTATAACTACCCTCTCCTTTCCTTTCTCAAATGTCATGTAGCACTTATTAAATTACATATATGCATTATTCTCATATCACCATGGCCTTTATAGAAGCATCAGGTAGTTGTATTGTTTTACTAACTTGATCACTTCAAAGTCATAATGGAATTAAACACCCATGATATTTATAACTATGCTCTTAAATTTTTTGATAGTCTATGCTTAGGTCTTGTTGGACATGAAAAATACATGAGGGGAAGGCCTCAATACTAGCCTACCCATTTTCACCTACACATTATTGGTCAAGATGTTGACCTTGACACTTGTGTCTATAAGGACCTCATAAATAAACCATCATCCATAGTGTTATCCATGAGTAGTTCTTGATTGCAATCCACATTTTATGTATGCCTAATTTCTCACACCCTCTCCATCTATGGCATAATTACTTCAATTCTATTTTGGCCTACATGTTCCAAGAGAAAGTTCTTTAATAGGGGTAACATTCCCTATAATTGTATGAGGTAAAGGATCTCTATTAATTTTTGTATCTTCCCTTCCTGGATATCCTGCTTCTTTCAAGAAGAAGCAACATGTGATTATATATCTCATACTAGTTGGATCTCCCATTATATGTTTTGGATTACACTCATTCCCTGCTATAATACATCATTTTGGCATGTTGGGTTTGGGTAAGGTGAAACTTTAGGTTTAGGCCACATTACACATATAATGTGACATTTATCACCATATTTTATGCATAACTCAAGTATTAACACAACTGACAACTAAGTAATGAATCGACTATGAATAGTTTCCTATAATTTGATCATCTTTGAATGGATTGATTGTTCCTTTAGGGTCCACTTCTCTAGTTTTGGGTCATGATTGATCATTCATTCACCCTTGTTTTCACCATGTAGGCCTTGGGTCAAATTTTTGTATAGGTCATAACATTCCTCAACCTTATGGGACCCTCAACAATATCCACACATGGGGTGTGTAGGGTATTCATGATGATAGTTCTCTATCAATCCATATTTTTAACATGAACAAGGTGGGAACCTTATGCTACCTAATATTGCACCTCACCATATGACACCTCATTACATCATAAATCCCATATTTTATTAGTTAAAGCATTCATTTGTTTGGTTAGCTTTCCCTCCAACTGATGTATTGGCCTACCTTTTGCCTCTCTCCATGTTCTCATTCATTTTATCAATCACCCAATAATAAGTAATAATATGGGTTTAGGCCTTTCAAAATAAATAATAGATGGTTGGGTTAACTTGGATGGAATATTGCAATAAAGGGAAGTTATTAACATCATGCACCTCTCTATAGACTTTATAGCTTAGAAGTAGGGTGCACACATTCCTTCATGGGTAGTTATTCTTATTATGTCCTTCTATTTTATAGTTAGTACACCATAATCCACTTTTATTATACTGTAATGAGATAGTAGTAATATTTTCAAGTTAGGAGGCCATGGATGCAATATACACCTCCATAAATGGGTTGATCCCAATATCAATGCTTCAAACTACCTCAACAAAGAGCATGACTTAAAGTTGCTTTGCAATGGTTTATAAAAGTCTTCATGGAAAGTGCTCCTCATAATGACACTAGTAACCTTGTAATGAACCATTGTGCATGCTAAGAAGGGTGAAATCATATGGTAGATTTGAAAGGAGAGTCTTGAACCTTGTATCATAGAAGCACATGATTTATAAGAGTATTTGGGTTATCTCTTTTATCATGATGATTCTCTATTTTTCAAATTCTATAATGTTAAATTCTTTTAGGAATGTCTCCTTTAGGGTGTCATAGTCAACCATATCCTAGTTAGGGTTAAATTTCCTATACTAGTTATGGACGCAATCAAGCATAGTTCTTATGAACTAGTTTGCCTTGTGATCCAACTAGGTTATGCCTTGATCATGCCACTATAGTTCACATTTTAGTGCATGCTCTATGAAATTGTCCATGTTATGATACTCTAGCAAGTGCATGGCCATTTTGTAATATATTTACTATGGGGGATTAGATGGAATTAGAGGTATTTTTTCACCTGTTATTTATCTTGGTGGTGGTCCTTCGATGACTCCATCCATTGGATTAAGTACTAGTCCCATCATTACTACTATCACCATAAATGATGATGGCATTGTATTACTAACTTTTGGTACCAAACCACTTCTTACATGATGTTGTCTACTTTGTAATGTTAATATCAGTTTAGCTAGTATGATTACACTAAAATTTTGTTATGGAAAGCTAGTGCCTATTGGTTTAGAGGTAGTTAAATTCACCTCCTCATAAGGAATAATCTATTTAATCATAAAATTACACTCCATTTATATAAATCATCTAGAATATGTGGATAATAGGTTCAATTACCACTTCTATATTTTATTCAAGTGGGGGATCTAGTATGTGAGTATGTACTATAGGTTTAAATGGGGTAGGTGCATCAAGTGTATCTTTAGTCATGAAGTATTGTAGGAACCTAGTGGATTACACACCTATCAAATAGTGAGCTCAATATATTGATTCATTGCTTATCTCATCTTCTTGCTACTACATTTTAATAAATATTCCCCCATTCCCTTCCCACTTGCTATGGGTTCTCTTGACACTTTTGGGTTATAGATTTTCCATTATTTTGCACCATCTCTTATTATAAGTCTATCTTTTGAAATTTTGGGTGTTAATCAGATCATCCCCTTCCATTTTAATTCACCTACACATCCTCTTTTCCCCATTTTTTACTTATCATACACAAAAAGACTTTAGCCTTCCATCCTCAATGTATCAAAACCATAATCCACTATTAGCATTTTGAGCTCTATGATGAATTATTTCATAAATGTACCTCTAGGTCAACACAAAAATTGATACTCTATTCCTTAGGGCATGAGTATGTTAAAAATATGAACTTAAGCATGTATCTATACAATGTTCCTTGCCTCCATTAGTCTATGACTCTAATTTGAGTGGCATATAGGGTCTCAACCCTCTCTAGGCACTCCTTTATCCACTCATAGTGTTGTCCATAGCTTATTTTATGGTGGTTTGAATAGGTATCAAAAAATTATTACACATGCTCAATAAAATAACAGAAAAATACCTCATATAGAGCATCATATAGGTTATGTTAAACCCACTTTCTTAGATTTTACCCTTTTTAGGTTGGATGCTTCAGCACAAAGCTATCTTCCACCATTTGCAACTAGATATAGATGTTCTTAAGGGAGATTCGATACATTTTTATTTTGTACCATTATAACAAAAAAGTTCAATACATGTCCTAGAAATGGACCCAAAATGTTGTAGAAAATTTAGGCAAATAGGGTATGTCTAAGTCAGTTCTTGAGTCATTACAACCATGCACAAACATGGGATTTTATTTTTATGATCAACATTTTAACACTCCCTTGTGTTTAAATCATTTCACATAAATCATAGGCCTTATGCACATACCTAAAATACAATAGATAAATAATCAGGGCCCACATTGGGATAGTTATGCCATGGTATAAGATATCAAAATTAGGACATGGTCATATTAAATAAGTTTTAAGGTAGATATATATGTGTATTCCTTTCATGGGCTAAATATAGTGGTCTATAGGCAAAATCCTTTTGGAAAACTAGTTCTAGTCATAGGGGTACAAGCCTTTATTAAGCTAATCATAGGGCCATGTCAGTGCATGAAGGGTCAAGGGAATACTTTAGTTCAAGTGTTCATACTAGGCTCATGATTCATGCAAGGATATCAAATCTTGGCACAAGATCTACACTTAGACGATATAAAATATATGATAACATTATAAAATAACATAGGGACACCATTAAATACATAAACTACAAGCTTTCATAGCCTATTCTATAACAAAAGTGTATCAAAAGTATGACTTTATAATAATTAATTTGCATTTCAATACAAATCACAAATGTATAACTAAAAAAAATGTTTTAAGGAAAAAATTCTTTATCATTCATCAAAATTCAAATTAAATAGAGTCCATAGTATTTAAAATAAAGTACATGAATAATTCAAAATACTAATGGCCCAAAGGCTCATAAGCAAGCTTTGGTGCTATAATTGGAGCCTTAATGGCATCCATTCTACTCCTAAATTTAATGGTAACCATTATAATGTTTATAAAACCAATTTTCTAAAGATTTATTGCATTTATTTTTTTCATTCCTCATTCACTAGTTTGAGATAATTTTATATCTCTATAAGAATGCTTATATCAAGGTGGATTGCACATGCTAGGTGCAAAGCTGGAGCCTTTGTAATCATTCCTATTGAATTCATCACCTTGTGCCCTTTACGATATGGTCACAACATATCATAAAACCTAGAAGATACCTCAAGAATATTAAAATTGATTCACCACCTACCATCTAGCACACAGTGTGTACTGATTCCTCTAACTTGTGCCAAGATTCCAAAATGTCATCATTACTCAAAACGATCACCTCACATTGATGTGTATGTTATGATAGCACAAATCATTACATATTGACATAAGAGGCCTAAAAGATGGTTTTCTCAAACTAATATTTCATTTATTTCTTGATATTATGTAAAATTAATGTAGAGATCACATTGGCTCTTTCTATGTTGATAGCAATACATTATTGTGTGATGATATTATTGAGAATCTTACCTTCGATGACATAGAACACAATATTACTTAGGTTTAGGGAAATACCAAACCTATGGCATAATTAAAATACTTTCTCCAAGTGGTGTATATGATCTAACCTATATTTTGAAAACATACTGAAGTCATTATTATAAGCTATTATATATTTATGAATTAGTCCTTCAAAATCAAAATCCATCACTCTTTGAAAGGTTTCCCTACCGTTCATCAACCTAAAAGTAATTTTATTGTAAGTAAATGTGTCACATTTGGTAGTGAATGTAGTTTTGACTTGGTATTTGGAATTAACCAAGACCTAGATATATCACTAAAATCAATCTAAAAAGAACATCATCTGGGATCCACTCACCATTTGGATTACTTTGTCAAGGGAAGGTAATGGGTAATTATCTTTTTTTTAGGATTGGTTTAAGTTTCATGAGTCTACACATAGGAAGATTTATCCATTTTTAATTCACATAGGCATCATGTTGGCTAGCTAATTATAGTGTCAAATTGATAAAATTATTCCATCAAAGATTAACTTATGGACCTCTTTGTGTATTAAGGGTTCTATGATTAGGTTTACTGATCTCTATCTCAACCTAAATAAGTTATATAATAGTTTGAGGGGGTTAATATGAGTGAATACTCTTGGGTCAAAGACCATAAGGTCTAAATAGTTCCAATTAGTTACATATTTATACCAAACTAGTAATTTTTGTAAGTGATCTAATTTGAAATCCATCCATTCAAGACCCATGTTGATAGTTAGGGTTCTATAGGGCTGAGGTTGATGGTTCAACACTTTTAGTTCTCAGACATGGGTTTATTTGTTTATAGTGTGGGGTATAGATTATAAAACACTCTTTCTAATGAAATAATACCCTTTAGTATATAATTTCAATTAATATTAGGGATATCATCCTTATTTACCTTAGCTTTAGGGTTATCTCTATCTACCTCATCAATGATCTAGATTTAAAATACCCTTGTTCTATTAATAAACAAGATAATCTATTTATTATCCTCAAAGAATTGGAATTTTTTCAAATTGTCAGGGATATAAGGACAAGGATAAAATTCCACAAAGAAATATTGCAACAGATGTCACCTAGGGGTCAATTTTGTTGATCCATATGCAAACAAGCCAACAATTTGATTTTATTCCCTAAGGATAAGGATGATGTTGAATGTGTTAATCATTCTGATTAAGTCTTAAGATATATTCTTATACCTTATAAGTTATGATAGTTTGCATTAAAATTTACTCTTTATCTAGTTTATTACTAGCTTAGAGTCATTAAATAATCTTAGTTTGCTTGAATTATGTTTCAATGTAAATTATAGTCCTAAGAATTATGCTTTGTACTCAGATAGATTATTTGTGTAAGACAAATATAACCTATATGATGTTATATGTTTCCCCCCTTGGGAATATATTATAAGAACACTGGTTCTAATACCTTATTTTGAATGGGCCTTGTCTACATAAATATGCCATAGGGTAGACAAATTTGGTTGATTGTAAGTTTTGTCTTTGGTCAATTTCATTCTTAGTTTGTAGATCCATGAGTTTGAGGATGCTAGGTTCACTTTCTTATTAATCATATTGTACGTAATTATCATGTGCTTCATGTAGATCTCTCTATGTACCCTAATTTTATTTGTTACACCTCTACATGGTAACCACATATGATAGAAGTCTATGGCCATATACCATTTAGGGTTTTATACCAATCTCTATTGAGGAGAATGCCATAGGATTTGAGAATATCTACCACCTAGATGTCTATGAAATGCTTAATTTTGGGCTTGTAATCCAATTGCATGTAGACATTTAGAATTTAACATACCACTTTAAACTCAGATCTATCTAGTTGAACCACTACCTTATTTTAATTGATAAGGATTAACCCTAACTTATCATAAATGCCTATTTCTATTACATTGGCTAAGGCTCCTAAATCCACTAGGTAATTATGTACATTTTTCATAAACAATATAATGGTCAAGAGGAAGGAATTACCTTCCATCTTATTCTTGTGAATGAACAAAATGGTATGGGCTACTTTTGGTTTCATAGGGGTTGGTTGAGTTAGCTTCTTAGTTAAGAAATTTAGTAGAAGATAACATTGCTTAGTGATTTGAGCATGTTCATGGAGACTGATGTTAGATTTGATATTATTTATTTCCTTTACTATATTATAATCTGTTTTGCTCTAGACCTATCGGGCTTCCATGGGAGCTTTAAGTTTTTGAGGTTTTGGAGGTGGTGGGTCATTCCTATCATTTTAGTTAGGTGGGATTTCACCATTGTTTCGGGGATTGAGGTAGTGAAGGGTTGTTATGATTGTTTATTCCTAATGGAAAAATTTATCTTTTGGAAATGTTGAAATGTATACAATTAACTAATACCCTCCTCTTATTCATTTTCTTCTTGGCTAAGGAATTCCATGTTTTCAACACCATGGTGGTGCTAGGGGTTTTACCCATGTTGGATGATTATAGGTGAATGGGGACATCCTTTACTCTTTTAGTTACTTTTTGAAATATCTCAAAGGTGAAATAGAACTCTAGATAGTCAATTTCAACATGGGAGGCCATGTTATGTACTTCACACTAGTTAGGTAGGGTTATTTAAAATATATTAACTTATAGTAACCTATTGGGCAAGGGTTATGGTGGATTATGTGGATTTTTATAGGTTTTTTTTGGTCTTTTATATGCAAAATTATTTTTTGAACTCTCTACATTAGAGTTGTTCATCTACCTTTGTATCCCAAACAAGTCATTACTAGCTTTTTTTGCCATTCCTTGAATGACATCCAACTTATTTTTTATGGAATCATAGGGTATGGTCTAAATCTAATTAGCTACCAATAATGTCACCTAGTGTTGTAAATGAGGATTTATTTCATGGTTCATTGGGTTAAGGAAACCTAAGTGTTGGTTTGGTGCATTATGACTTAGGAGGAGTTAAATTTTTATGGAGAGAGGATGAAGCATTGGGATATTATTATTAGTATTGGGAAAGAGGCAAAATGTAGGCATTTGTGGCAATGCATTAGGAATGGGAGCCATCATCTGACCCTAAGAGTTTAATTTTCTATCTATCTTAGTGGCCTCTACATAATCTAGGGGTGAGTCCACTATTGTTGGGTCTCATCTTAGGAACATAGTTGTCGAAGGGTACAAGGTATTTTTATACATTTCAAGTGATAATTGAGGGTTGGATTCATAGAGCATGGTAAATAGATGTACATATTCTAGAATCTAGAATTGAAGTTCCTGATAGGCTCATAGGGTTCCATTTTAATACAACAAAATTATTGGTAGGAGACATTAGGGTCTATCACTTGCCCAATCTAGCTAATGAATGCATTATAGAAATAGTCCCAACTGGGGATCAAGTTCTTTGGGAGATTAAAGAGCTATTCATAGGCTAAGTCCATCAACATGAAGGGGAATATCATGAATGCTACATCCTCATGTTTCACATTTATTAGACTTAGTTTATTCTTGTATGATGTCACATGTCCTTTAATAGTTTTTCCCACACCAAGAGTGAAATGGAAAGATAGATCTTAGGGTTTCTAGGTGAGTCATAGACAATTCTTAGGATGTTAATGGCTAAGATAGCTAACTAGGCCATCTTGGGTGGTCTATTTAATGGATATTAAGAAAATTATCTAGTGGTAACTATTATAGGTTTAGGTCAATTAAGTTTGGGTCACCTATGGAATTACAAGGGTGAAACCACTAGTTAGACATGATGGGACGTAGCTCTGGTAATGGATGAATGGGATTATATGGTGTTTCATAGATAAGTAAAAGTTCATGTATTACTATTAAAAACCATAATCTCAAATAAGTCACAACTTAATGCATAAAATCTCAAGACCTTCCTTATAGAACCAACTATTATCATGTGTTTTTGAAGTAAACAAGAATGGAGAAATCATAAATGAGGGGAAATGAAACTCAGTCAATAAAATACTCCTTTGCTTATTGAGTTCCTACTAATAATTTTTCTTAATAAATAAGCCCTCCTTGTAGTTCTAGTTGTTGTTGTGTCTGTTTAAACCATATAATAATTGAGAAAACATAAAGGAAGGGAAATATGATTTAATCAATAAAATACTCCTTCAGTGCATGGGTTCTTAATGATAACTATTCTTAAGAAATATGTCTTCCTTTTAGTTCCAACTATTGTTGGGTCCAATATTCTTTTCCAAAACAATCATGAGATGTGGTGTTTTTAAAGAGAAGATGTGGAATAATGATGGAATTTTATCCTCCATTTTAGGAATGATGTGAGACTAGTCTAGCGCATGATTATAGGTATTTGGATTCACAAAGGATCCTACATGGAATAATCTCTAACAGATGTAATGCCACCACTAGATGTTCAGTATGAATTACTTGAATACTAATTTAATTACTTGGGTCTACATCCAATGTTCATATAATTTACTTTCCTACTTTATAAAATAAAAGAGGAGGTAGTTTAGTTTCCAAAACAAACACAAAAGAGAGGGAAGAGTAAGTCAGGAAAGAGTGTTTCTAGATCTAAATGATATTAATGCTTCGACAATAAATCAAAGTGCATCTACCAAAGTTATAACACTATGCATTGAGTTTCATTAGAGGTTATAACCCAATAATACATAATGTGAAGAGTCTAGGGAAGTAGTGAAGAACTCTTGATTTATGAACACTCACTAAATACCAATACTATAAGTCAATAGTAAATAACACATTAACCTATAAGATAACATGTATACTAACACACAAGTTATTAATATTTTAAGGAAAATGAAAGGAGTTCACAAAGAGGTTATAACAACAAACACATCATAACCATTGCATTCATTAAGTGATATAACATTAAAATAATTATATGAGTGTTAACATTCATTCAAAACTAAAATTATGGATAATTTGATAGATAGAAATATTTTTTCACAAAGGATGAAATTACACTCATAAAAAACAATTTCTATTATAATGGTATCAATCATGGATAAATTTCTACAATCAAAAAGGACAAAATAAATCTCAAGTGAATTTGTAATTGATTTTGATAGTACTTTGGAGCTAAAAATTATTGACCTCAAAAATATAATGTAGTTACATACTTATAGATGAGATTGAGATTCATCACTAAGTAGCGTGAAATTCCCATCCTAGGCCATTATGGTCACTCTTGGTTGTTACAACTACATAATTCAAAAAAAAGATAAAATTTTCTCCACTCACTTTAGGAGATTCATAAGGACCCACCTAACTGATTTATTGAGGGGGAACAAATGAGTTATCTCCTAACTATTTGGACTTTGATTCTTTGGACTCTAAGGAATATACCACAAGGTCAAACTCCCAATCCAGCTTGGTGAGGTTCACTAGAATCTCTTTGAAGATCATATCTACCTAGACCATGATCCTTTGGTATACCTAGAGGGGAGCTTCTATAGCCACCTAGAATTTGGACACTTGGTTGATGCTCACTTTGGATTGGGTTGAGATAGAAAAAACTACATAGGTTCCATCCTTATTTACTCTAGATACTTTTTATTCATAATGAGGTCAATGTGACCTACGTAGACTCTAAATTCACCCCTATCTAGTACAGTGTCATTTGGTGGAATAGAATTGAGATATCAACTTCTTTTAAGTAATCTAATATCTTCTTCTTACCATCCTCAACGGGTTCCTTCATAGTCTAGGATAAAGCAATCCTCTCCTCCATATAAGTTTTCATGCTTCTAGTGTAAATCTAATATAATCCCAAGTTTGAATTGTGCATCAAATTTAACTTCATGAACATTCCTTTATTGATAACAATCATTAATTCTTACATTTACCATAAATCATATTTATCCTCTCCAAATAATATTGGGTCCATTATATGAGCACCTTTACATCTATCATAGTCCCTAACACCTTTCTTAGAGTTGATAAAAGTTCTGGGAAGGCATCCTTTACCTAGATAATTAGCCTAATAGGGAAGGAGATATATACATGTACCTCTAGGGTTTAGACTTAGCTCTACATGTCTTCAATAAGTTTATTTAACATGTTATGGGTTACCTAGAGAATTGAGAGTGGGTACCTCACAATTTTTACTTCTCTCAAAGGAGTCCTCACTTTCATGAGAGAGAAAAATTACTATTGGGTCTACCAAACCATAGGGTTCCCATGCTTCATTAATTTATATGAGAGGATCCTCTACATACTCCCTATGGTATGATTAGAATCCCACTGCATGTCACATTCACATTATATTGACATGTCTAGCACCTATTATACTAGGACCATTCCCCATTTTTTGGGAGGTGTTAGTGGGGTGTCAAATATGGTAGTTATAGGTGGAGGTTGATGTGGATTGTTTATGTATTAAGTAGAAGGTGTGAATGATGAAATTAGTAGAGGATAATGAGGCATGTTGGTGTAGGTAGTAAATATGAATGGAGAGGCCTAAGGGAACATTTTTACTTTCCACTAAGCTTGGAAAATATCTACTTTAGGGGCAATGACTCTCCCTAGGCACCTAAGGTGATGGAAAAGGGGGTTAAGGAGAAATATGATGAGAAAATAGGGTTGGTGAAAAATGAGCCATATAAACTAATGGAGGAAGTTGGAAAAGGGAATTAGGGACCTCTTTTAAAGGTTAAGTTTGCATTGACTTCTAATTTTTCCTTGGCCTTTTGCTTAGGTTAGCTTCAAATTCCATTTTATGAGTAGAGGCACTGAAGGTTATAAGGGTTGAATATGGGAGTGTTTTGGTCCCTAAAGGAATCATTGAGATGCTCCCATTCATTGGATATTTTCACATAGTTAATATAGTTGTAATTATTTAAATTGGGATGAAAATATGAATTATAAACTAAGTCATGCCCAATATGGTTAGCTAGAAGTTTCCATGTCAGGGAATGGATAGGGTAGATGGAAAAGAAGAAGTGAGGATGCTAGTGATGGTTTAAGCCATGGGAAGTTGGGTGAATATATAAAGGGATGCAATGGGTAATATAAGAGGTAATAATTGAATAGTTTATGTAAGGGGTGGGGAACTAAGTGGCACTATGAGGGGATGTTAAAAAGTGGAGGGAGGAGGAGGCATAGTAATTTTCATTGGTGCATATAATTGGTACCATCTTAGTATTGTTTCTAGGTTGTTAATATAAAATGTTAGGGTTTATGTGGCCTATGGTTAAGGTGATCGCTCTTGATTTACCTATGTTATACCACTTACCAATGAGTCTTGTGGGTCTGACTTTATTGGGGCCAAGTCACCTAGGTTCCTAGAGGTGGATGAGGTAGAGATGTGACATAAATAATCATTGCTCATAGGGGAGAAGGTGGAAAGATCTATTATATAATTCTCATGGAAATTTGAGGGGGACTCATGGTGAAATATTTTTTGTTGAGTAGATGTATAAGGGGTCATAGATGGTCTGTGATGAACCTTATTACCTTCTCCTTCTTATGGGTCTCAATATGTGTGAGTAACTCTTGGTCATCTTTCATGATCAAATATAGCTCATCATCCTCCTCTATCTAGAGGTAATAATTAAGGTGGAGATGAGATGAGTACTTCTCCATATGGGCTTTGATCATGCCTTATAGTTCTAAGTCTCATGGTTTATCTCTCTCTAAGGCTAAATAGTTCCACCTAGATACCATATTATGTATGTGAGGAAAGTATTAGTACACATGGTTACTAATGATGATTAGAAGAGGTAGGCATGCCTCCTCCTAACATCTAATACAATGCCCAAAAATTCCTTCCATCAAATTTTAATCAATTTCCTACTATATAAGGTGATTGGATGCATGATAGGGAATGTGGAGGCGATACCTAAGAATACCTATGACTCTAATTATGGCATCCTTCCAAAAAAAATTGTTTTATCTAATGGGAGATAAGGAGTATCTAATTTCCTCTGATAGAGGAGGCATATGGGCCTTGTTGATTAAGTTGAACACCATAGATTATAAAGACTTGTAGAAATCATGTATATTATTTTTGTAATGTTGGCCATATGGCTTGTATAAAATTTCATGAACCATCAGTCCTCTGGGAACCCATATAAGAAAATTAGATTTTTTGAAAGCAAGTGCACCACATACTAAGTCTATGGGATAACTCATCATGTAGAAGTTCCGACCTACCCAAGAATATGTTATCACTTTCAATAGAATGAAATTGACCACCCTCCTAAGTCAAGCACTCAGGATCCATCTAGGATAATTTCAAGCAAGGACACCCACAATATGTTGATGTGCAAGTAATCTAGGGCACCAAAAATTTAGTTTAATATAATCATACCAACTTGGACCTCATAATTAAATGTGTAGGCCATGTATGTGATGGAATACTCCTTGTTCACCTACTTTGAATCTGGGTTCTTAGCCTAGTCCCTCAAGACTTTATAGATTTGAAGGGTGTCAGTTGAGGTCTACACCACTACCAATTCATACAAAATGGTGAAATATGAGGTATTATAATAGGCCTTAAATGTTTTTCAATATATGTTGGAAATTTGATACTGGGAGTTGGCCAAAAAAACCTAATCATGGGTGTTATCTTAAACTTGATTGGTAGTAATAAGAAACTTTCTTACTAAGTTAATGTAGGGGAACTCATCAAGCTTGGCCATGGCCCTATGAAGGCCACACTTATCATTATCTCATAGGGAATCTTTGAATTCATCTTGATTATCATCATCATTACCCAATTCCTTAGGTACATGGTCAATAGATTTTCATACTTCATTATAATGTTTGAATGAGGTAAACTCATATGGGAAAAAAGTGTCTCTACATTTGAGCTTGGCAATGGGATTTGAAGATGAAGTGGACATTACATCAATATGTGAATATAAAATATCTAGATGAAAGAGAAGGCATATAAGCCACCAGGTTGGAATAGATAGTAAGCATTTAATCCTTGGGATTTTTGAGATATAATGGCTAATGAGTATTCCTAAAGATACTTATGAAAACCTACATTCATCCCCATACATTAATACCATTTAATGTATCACTTATTATAGATTCAAATTTGAGTTTTTGGCTCAATATTTCACTTAGTTTCCTAATATAAAGTTAAATTTAGAACATATAATTACATGCTACATAATAGTTCTAGTAAAGGCAATGTGATGTTCTGAAACTATTCAAATAGGGCCCATTTCTCACATAGTTTATGCTTGGGTGTTGTAGGCACAAATCCATCTAATCTCTAAGGATTACCAAGTTGATCTTGATTAATACCAATTTTCATCTCTCTAATGGTCCTCATGTACACCTAGGCATATCCTATCACTTCATTATTATACCCTTTAGAGGGATAAGATATAAGTTTGGGATACATGTCATCCTTTGATTATCCCTTAAAACTCTATTTGTAATTCATTCTAACCTTTTTGAGACATTAAGAACCCACTTCTAAAATGCGTAGTTATGCCATGTGTTATGTTATGATATGTTAGTCTCTTTTAGGGTCTAAAATCTCTATCACACTAGGTAAAATAACTACTCAAACAATATAAAGTGTGGCATTTATTTAGTGCATTGAGATTTCCTAGGATCTATCATCTTTTTTAGGACCAGATACTAACACATATAACACAAGGGAGAGCTCATTTGTTGGATCTATGTAGTTCTAACCTTTGGGGTATGTGGAATATTCTAATTTGGTCTACCTCTCCTAGGCTTTGGTATATTGATTAATACTAAGAGACTGACCATTTTGCCTCTAGTTGGTCCATTCTATGTCAGGCTATGACATCTCTATTAGGTCTAGGAGACTAGCCAATCTAACTTTAGCATGGGATGATTCGATAGAGTAATAATGGATTCTAACCTTGGGATACATTTCACTTCCTTGTTACATCAAGCTCTACTAAGCTCTAGCATCTCTGTTAGGGATAGGAGACTAACGTGTGTAACATAATAGCATGAGATTTATTTTCATTTAGCCATGTCATGGCACCGTTAACAACTACTTATGTGGAATTTCTTTATTACACCATTTATAACTAAAATATTCCATGAAAAATGTCTAAATTAAAGATAAAATAAGTGTGACCAATTAAATTTTCATTTGGACACCAGTTAGGCTCTAAATTACCACATAAGACAATGTGGTATGATGCTCTAGGAAGCAACTAAGACTCAAATAATTTTAAGGTGATAGAAAGTCTAAAACATTAGCGTGTTAAATATTCAAAGTAAGAAAGCTTATCTTAACTTTGGAGTATCATCAAGATTTGGTAGTATTTATTTTATAAACCTTTGAGGTTCACAAGTTGGATCAATTGGTCATTACAAATACCACATGCTCAAAAAACCTAGGGAGATAGTGTTTCGAAGGCTCAATTTAAGAAAAGATAACTAGAATGAGATAGCGGGTTCAACAACTATGTATCATGTAGTTTTTAAATAGGGTTCCCCCATTTCTATGAAAATGGGGTGTGTTGGCCACAATAGTCTTCAAATGGTTTTTTTTTATCTTTTCTCATATGGTTTTCTCTTTCACCCATTCTTCTTGTTCATTTATTCATAAAGGGGTTTTATATAATACATTACTAGGTAGAGTAATATGGAAACATATCATAAATAATGCTTTTCTCTATTTTATAAATTTTAGAATTGAAATATCTAGGATACCTTGGCAAATGTTGTATTTTACCTTCATTTCTAGTTTATAATATGCCACCATTGCACTATTAGAACTAGTGGCATATTCCATGTTGATGTATTATAATTTCCATGCCATTACCTTTACTACATACATTTACGTTGGAATTTTTATGGTTTATATGTTGATGTCATGATTACTTTTGTTGGATTTTAAGAACCTAGTGGAATATTTTCCTTTAGTGGAGTGATTTTTCATATTTTTCTATGTTGTTTCCTCTGTTTATAAAACATGTTACCCTTTCAATGTCAAAATCATAAATAAATTAATCTTGGTCCATTATAAAATCCCACTTTTTACGTGGATGAGTATAATCTTGATGATGGTGTCTTATAGAACAAAAAATGGAAATATCTCCTAAACATCTAACTTCATCTATGGGATGGATTTTTATTTAGGTTTCTAATCCCATGTATTATATTTTGAAACCTATTAGAGGAGTTAATCATTATTTTCCACTACTTGAGTGTGGTCAATTTGTTCTATATGCACATGGATATATTTTAAATTGTCTTTGATGTGTGAAAAATCATCTAGTAGATTTTAAAATTATCCTTCATGATCTAGTACTAATTTTTTTTGGTACATGATTTGCCTTAAAAATCATGAGTGTTCCATAGTCAACAACATGTGGGGAAGACATTATTGTTTCTCTCTTATTTATGCTATAACATTGAGGTGGAAAAAAATCACTAGATATTTTTTTTATAGAGTTTGGGTGCTTGGAAATGTTTGTGAATTGGGAAGGGGTAATGTCTTGATTTTATAGAGTTTTTATAAATTTTGGATGTGATAGTGGAGTGACATATTTTCTTAATTTATTTTTGGATTTGTAATTTTTTATCTATTAATTTGGTCATCCTTAGTAGTTAAAAATAATCTTATCCATCCCCCCAACCTTAGTGACCCCACTATGGTGTATTAATGTGATTATTATACCCTTTGTCCTTTTTTTTATTATGTCTTGTTGATTAATGAATAACTTAGTTTTTTATGATTTCATTTGATGTATTTTTATTATTTTTAATTTGATGTGATTCATGTATTTAATTTAGGAGTTGTAGCCAGTCAACTTACCCTTTTATCTAAATCATTCAACATCAGATGCCACAAAATATTTACTCAATTTTACCATCATGGATCAATCTACCCAATGATATTTATAGGGATAAACACTACTATCCATTATATTTATTGTCCACAAGACACCATTTCATAATTTTCAACTTGGGTGTTTATTTTTATTTTTCATTTTATCTTAAGCCATTATTTACCACTTTTCATGAAAACAATGTCAAACCATGAATTCATAGTTCAATGTTATAGACTCCCTAACATCTAGATAAAGTATTTAGTTATGATGAATAACTAAGTATTATTAAACATAAGTAAACATCACACACATTACACATGCAAATATTCAAGACTTTAGATATATTACACATTAATATACTAAAAGTGGTAATATAAGGTAGCTTAAAATATAGTATTCATGTATAGCTAGCTCAAATTTAAAGATTGAATAATATTATTTGTATCGATATCACTAAGTCTAAATACAATGATATAATCCAATAGTGGTGTCATTTATGTATCTCTCTATATTTATTTGTAGCTTAATTAGATGACATAAAGTGTGGTCTATGCCATGACAAATTTTTATATTTAATCAAAGTCATGGTACAACCATTAATTTTCATGGGTTATAGGCTAGTAATTTCGCCTTATGAAGAAACTACTAGCAAGAAAATATAACACTAACATATGCCTATTATACACTAATTTTTACAAGGAAATTTGTGTTAGTTAAATTAATATTTATTCAATTATAGCTACATAAGTAACAATAACACTTAATATATAAAATATGATTAAATAATTATGGTCATCATGCTAGGATGATTTCCCTATAGTACATTCTAAGATAAAATGAAAATGTGAATTAGTTTATGGTGATTCCACTTACCACATATAAGGTTACACCTTATGTTGAAAATATTGAAATGGATAAAGAAATCAACCACATCTAAAACATGACAACCTAAAACCAAGGAAATGCGATGCACCTTGAAGACACTATCCTTTAAAGCTAAGATGGTGGGCATCCTACCTATGTGACCACAAGTGTTTACTGTAACTGTTAGGTGTAAGAATCATACATAAAAGATAAAAATGGGTGAAAAATAATATGCTTCAACTTTATTCATAATTCCATGTATGAAACCTTAAAAATATGTGGCAAAATACAAGCATTAGATTCCTAAGTATTAAGAAAAAGTCAGGGTATGTGGTGCATATAAAGGAAAAAAGATGGTGTCTATGGAAATACATCAAGGAGAAGAAGTCAAAAGGATTGTGTATAAATATTTGGATAAGGGAAAAAACAAAAAAAACAAGTTTTAATAGTAAGATGCATTGAATTTTTATGTAAGAGAGATAATATATGGTATAAGATGATATGCATAACAAGTCAAAGGTATAACATGAAGTGATAGTCACTTAAATGAAGGGTCAAAATGGTATGTGGTCAGATAACTACCTCAACAAAATGACATTTTTAAATGTAAATATCAAATTTTTAAAAGATTCTACATCTTGGTTACTGATCCACATTAACTGTTGGGGATCAACCAACAATGTTGATTACACTATGAAAGCAATAAATGCAGAATTAAACCAGAATTGAAAGAAACTAGAATCAGAATTACAACAAGAAGAAGAGATACAAGAAACCACCCTAAAAACTTGTATTAAACTCTTTACAGAAGGAATAGAATTGAAGAAACTTCTTTTCTTCCACACCTCTCTCAGATGTACAGATCTCTTTCTAGATCTCTTTCCCTCAAGAGCTCTCTCTCTCAATTACAATCACAATTCACACCTTGAATTATCTATCTTACAATATCTTGTACCATTCAACACTCTACTACAATAAGCTAAGAAGATCTATCCTATTATATAATAATTAGGAAACATGAGCATACAACTACAGCCATCAGATGCACCTCATAATCAAGGGCTCTAAATAGTCTTACTAATAATAGAGATGCGGACTTAAGACTAACACTTAATCCTAACATGCAAAAAATCTATTTTATCCACAGAAATAGCTTTCTAGATGCACAGGTAACTGACATCGGTTCCTACCTATTTGCCTATGACCGACATCGGCCTATCCATGACCGACACCAGCATCTCCTAGTCTGCTCTTGACCGACGTCAGTCGCTCCTTACCGATGCCGGTGACTGTGCAAACTTGAAACTTTACAAAATGCTCCTTTGGTGAATATTTTAGCTCCACACCTTAACAATCTCCCACTTGGAGATAAACAGCTACACCAGTACCTGTACAACAACATCTTCTAGCTCCTCTATGTCTAACTCAATCATGAAGACCAACAGAAGTTGAATGAAGATTCAACTTCTCCTTTGTAACTGGCTTGGTTAACATATCCATAGGATTCTTATCTGTATGGATCTTCTCTGGATTCAACTCACCATCCTCTAATACCTGTCTTATGAAGTGGTACCTTAGTTGTATATGCTTTGTTCTTGAATGAAAGGCTAAATTCTTAGCCAAATGAATTACACTCTGACTATCACTATATAATCTGCAACTCTCTTACTCCTTTCCAAGCTCTTCCATGAACCATGTCATCCATATCATCTCTTTGCTAGCCTCCGTGATTGTAATATACTCTGCTTCTGGAGTTGACAAGGCAATAACCTTCTACAACTTTGATATCCAGCTAACCGATGTTCCACCAATAGTGAAAACATATCATGTGGTGTTCCTTCTGCCATCTAAATCACCTACCATATCTAAAGCTACATAACCATGTAGAGAAGTATCTGAACCTCCATAGCACAAATGCCTACTGCTAGTTCCTCTCAGATATCTGGATCCACTGAACTACTTTCCAGTGTTCCTTCCTTGGATTGGCCATATACTTACAACTCCCACTGCTTGGCCAATATCTGGTCTAGTACAAATCATTACATACATTAAACTCCCTACTACGGAAAAATATGGAACTCTACTCATGTACTATACCTCATCATGTGAATTAGGACATTGTTCTTTACTCAATTTAAAATGTCTAGCCAAAGGTGTGCTTACCAGTTTTGCATCCTGAATATTGAACCTTTTCAACACCTTGTTCACATAATCCTCTTGAGACAAAATCAACCTGTGACTTTTCCTGTCTCTCTTAATGCTCATGCCAAGGATTTTCTTTGTTGCTCCCAAATCCTTCATGGCAAATATGTGAGCTAATTTCACCTTAAGATCAAAGATACCTTGCATGTATGATCCTGCAACCAGCATATCATCTACATACAACAATAGAATAATATATCTACCATTATCCAATCCCTTAAAATACACACAATGGTCAAATTGACACCTACTATAGCCATGCTCAGTCATAAACCTGTCAAATCTCAAATACCACTATCTAGGAGCTTGCTTGAGGCCGTACAAGCTTTTCTTCAATCTGCACACTAACTTCTCCTTACCTTTGACCTCAAATCCTTCCAGCTAATCCATATATATTTCTTCATCCAAATCTCCATGAAGAAACATTGTCTTAACATCAAGTTGTTCAAGATGCAAATCCTCAATAGCAACTAAAGACAATACAGTCCATATAGAAGTCATTTTAACAACAGGAGAAAAAATCTCACCAAAATCAATACCTAGTTTTTGTGCAAATCCTTTCACTACCAACCTAGCCTTATATCTCATCTGTCCATTCTCACCTTCCTTCAACTTATAGATCCATCTGTTCTTCAGTGTCTTCTTTCTTGTTGGCAACACAACCAAATCCCATGTTTGGTTCTCTCTCAATGAATTAATCTCCTCATTCATGCCTAGCTCCCACTGATTCTTGGATTCCACCTGTATTGCTTCATCAAAACTCTCTGGTTCTCCACCATCAGTTAGCAATAAATAGAATAATGAAGGGGAATATCAAATTGGAGGTTTACTTACCCTTTTTGACCTCCTGATGGGTGTCTAAAACTCATTCACAACACACTGTCCACCCAAATTCTCTGATAGTGACCGACCTCAATCACTTCCAGGCCTGTTACTGGCTGACATCGGTTCTACCTAATCGACGTCGGTTCCTACCTAGCCGATGTTAGTCACTATATGACTGACATTGGTTCTTGTATTTCCAACTTCGGTTCCTACCTAACCGATGTTAGTCTCTGTGTTTTCCTGTCTGTGATTAATTTTTCCTGCGAGCTCATTTTGGACCGTCACCTCGTCCAATTCTCCATTGCTCTGCCCAAATTGATTTAGCTTCCTAAGCTGATCACTATACATCACTTTTTCATTGAAAACAACATCATGGCTCCTAATTATCTTGTTAGTTCCTAGATTCCAAAACTTGAATCCAAAATCATCAGAGCCATAGCCAATAAATGTGCACCTCATAGACTTAGCATCCAGCTTCTTTCTATTTTCCTTATCAACGTGCACAAAGGCTTCACAACAAAAAACATTGAGAAATGAGAGATCTACCTTTTTACCTATCCATGCCTCTTCTAGAATTCCACCATCCAGAGCTGTAGAGGGTCCTTTGTTAGTCAGGTACACTACAGTATCCATAGCTTCTACCCAAAACTCTAAGGGCAAACCAACATGCAATCTCATACACCTTGCACACTCCATTATTGTTTTGTTCATCCTTTCAGCAACTCCATTTTGCTAAGGTGTCCTTGGAACCATCCTTTGCCTATGGATTCCATGCATATATAAATACTAGTTGAACTTATAGATATAGAACTCACCTCCATTATCATATCTCAGGCACTTCAATCTTCTGCCTATTTCATTCTCAACCATAGCTTTCCAAATCTTAAAAGTATCAAATACATCAGATTTCTTCTTAATACAATAGACCCATACCTTTCTTGTAGCATCATCTATGAATGAAACATAGTATTGTGATCCTCCAATAGAAGCAACCTGAGATGGTCCCCACACGTCTGTGTGAACAAGCTGCAACTTATGCTTCTTCTTTGTTGACCCAATCTTGAGAAAACTTACCCTCTTCTATTTTCCAAACACACAATGCTCACAAAAATCTAGATTTATGCTTTTCAAATCTAAAATCTTACCTTTTGACTTAAGAATAAACATTCCCTTCTCACTCATGTGGCCAAGCCTTGAGTGCCACAATTTTGCATCCACATCTGAAGTAGATAATACAGAAGGAGAATTATTAGTAACACAATTACATAAATAGAGATTACCTACTCTCTTACCTCTGGCCATTACAAGTGCACCATTGGTCACCTTCCAAGATTCAACTGTGAGAGTTACTGTACAACCCTCATCCCCTAACTTTCCTATAGAAATCAAATTCCTCTTCAAGCTGGGAACATGCATAACATCTCTCAACACCCATGTGTTGCCATTCTACATTTTCAGCTGCACTTTTTCTTTGCCAATAATTTTACAAGGCTCATCATCCCCTAAATATACTATTCCAAAATCTCCATGGACATAGTCACTAAAATATTCTCTATTGGGGGTAGCATGAAAAGATGCACCAAAATATAAAACTGAAGATTATATATTATTATGCAAAGAGAATATTAAAGCATCTTGTGCAATACCTACAACCTTTGCTTCTTCTTTTCCTTCATGCTGATTGTCCTCCTTAGGCTTTGACCAACAATCTTTGCTTATGTGCCCCATCTTTCCACAATTCCAACATTATGGCTTCCTGCCATTTCTGGATTTGGATCTACCTCTCACCTTTGATTTAGACCTTGATCTCCTCTTGCTCTTCTCTTTTTGCCTTCCCCTGCTCTCAAAACTTAAAGCATTCCTTGATGTTTCCTCTGTGCTTTTCCTACAAATTTCTTCATTCAAGATTACACTAACAACATCCTCTACTTTTAAAATATTTGAAGCATATGCAATATTACTAACTGCCATTACCAAGCTATGCCAGCTTTCAGGCAAAGAACATAATATTAAAAGAGCTTTAATTTCATCGTCAAACACTATTTTGACTGAACTTAATTGATTTACAATTCCATGGAAATCATTTAGATGATTAGATACAGATCCACCTTCCTACATACGCAAATTAAATAACTGCTTCATAAGATATACCTTATTAGAAGCTGAGGGTTTTTCATACAAATTTGCTAAAGTAGTCATCAACTCTACTGTTGTCTTTGCCTGTGATAAATTAGATATCACAGTAGATGCCAGACTCAGTCTTATAGACCCTAGAGCCTTTCTATAAAGAACTTCCCATTCTTCATCATCCATGTCTTTAGGCTTCTTTGTAATCCCACCTAATGGTAAGTATAGATCTTTCTGATACAGATAATCCTCTATCTACATTCTCCAATGTTGATAATTCTTGCCATTAAACTTCTCCATTCTTAGTTTACTTTCTTTTGCCATTGCTTCTCCCACTCAAATAGAAATCCCTATGAGTACCCTATAATCAAAAACACTAACCAGATCTGAACCACCTGTTAGTCAACCTGAGCTCTGATACCACTTGTTTGGGATCAACCAACAATGTTGATTACACTATGAAAGCAATAAATGCAGAATTAAACCAGAATTGAAAGCAACTAGAATCAAAAATACATCAAGAAGAAGAGATACAAGAAACCACCCTAAAAACTTGTATTAAACTCTTTAAAAAAGGAATAGAATTGAAGAAACTTCTTTTCTTCCACACCTCTCTCAGATGTACAGATCTCTTTCTAGATCTCTTTCCCTCAAGAGCTCTCTCTCTCAATTACAATCACAATTCACACCTTAAATTGTCTATCTTACAATATCTTGTACCGTTCAACACTCTACTACAATAAGCTAAGAAGATCTATCCTATTATATAATAATTAGGAAACATGGGCATACAACTACAACCATTAGATGCACCTCATAATCAAGGGCTCTAAACAATCTTACTAATAATAGAGATGCGGACTTAAGACTAACACTTAATCCTAACATGCAAACAATCTATTCTGTCCACGGAAATAGCTTTTTGGACACACAGGTAACCGACATCGGTTCTTGCCTATTTGTTTGTTATCGATGTTGGCCAATCCATGACTGATGCTGGCATCTCCTGGTCTACTCATGACCAACGTCGGTCACTCCTGACCGACGCCGGTGACTGTGTAAACCTGCAACTTTGCAAAATGCTCCTTTGGTGAAGCTTTTAGCTCCACACCTTAACATTAACTATTTTTAGCATTTAGTGGCTCAAGAAGTTAGTCAACAATGGAAATGATAGGATCATGAGGGCTTAAAACATGACTTAGGCCATGTTACATGTTATAAATTATAAACCCAATGCATAATTTAGCTATCTTATCCTAGCATAGTTAAATAAAAATGATGGGAATATATGATGAAATTCCAACTATCAACATGGGAATAGACTTAAATAGTGAATATTTATACCTATAAATCTAGATATTTATCACTTGATAGTTATTTACAAAAACAAGTTTTAGTTGAAGAATATTACTGATAATATAAGGGTAGAAATAAATATAGATAATGATAAATCATAATAATTTGAGGAGAGTCTAAGAGGCTCAATGGGAGGAGAAGGAAATAGGCCCAAGGGCCAAGTTTAAAATATGAGGGCTGGGAAAGCCTGAAGCTAAAAATATGGAGGTCCAACATAGGTTTATTTATATGTAAGTTTCTTGAATACAAGAGGCTATTAAGTTTATGCCCATTCTAATATTAAATCATACAAATATGAAGGCCCTACAATAAACATTAATAAAATTAAGAATAAAACCAACTTAGTGTAATAATCAAATTGGTTATGAACCCACTAGGAGTTAGTGACCTCCATCAAGCATAGATGGATAGAGGTCAAGAAATGAAGAAGAAGACCAAAATATATTAGAGAATATTTATGAATGGATCCAACACAAAATAGAGGAGTAAATGGGTTATATTTTTTAGGCATGGACCTACTCCAATAAATATTTGTAGGATTATGATCCAAGGGAGTGAATAAAATATATTTTCACCTAGAGGATCAAGGGAATTTGAGGAAAAAATCATATGGTGATGTGAGGTGAGGACATAAAATAACTCCACACTACTATCAAAATTAGGTTTACCTATAATCACATGGAATTAAGAATAAGTCTAAATATGAGGGATAGCAAAATATAGGTATCCCTCCCCCAATATGTGGATTGATCCATCTATAAAAAAATAATTGCTCCTAAAGGGTAATCCAAGTGCACATTACAAGAGAGTAGATCACATGAAGTATAAAATGGGTGGGTTAACTACACAAACCAAACATGTGATAACCTTAGTCTACTATCACCCTCTAAGGGAGCACATGATGGAAAATTGACCTAGATATACATGAATAGGTTTTGTGTTAAATATACCCTTATAAAATGGGGCATAGAAGAAGGTTGTTGAAAGAGAAACCTAGAGAATAATGTAACATGAAAATGATGGGAAACCCTTAGGAATAATCTAATTGGCATCAATAAAGTAAGCAACACATTAGTGTCAAGGGAAATTGGACATTTAAAATGTAGAAGATAAATTTGTATACCCTAGATGAATATGTCACTATGTGGAAGAGCTTGAGATGATTATGAGAGAAAGGAAATAGAGACAATAAATAGGAGATGAAAGTAGGAAAAGGTAACATAAGTTTTCAATTTATATAAGGAATAATTAAAATAATAGCATGAGGAACTTGTATAACTAGGCTTGGAGAAAATTTTAGATCAAGAGGAAGTAATTGTTTATGGTGAAACTTCATAGGGAGATGGATAACAATAGGAAGGTAATAAAGAGTTACAATGGGTGTCTTGGGATAAGAAGTTTGTTTAGTGTGGATTGATGTTGAGGGTGACTAAATAATAAGACAACTAAGGATTGAAACATATATGAAATAAAAGAGAGATCATGTTGAACGAACTACTTGAGAAAACTACCATTATAATGGATAGGTATATAACTAATCTCTAAAGAGATAATAACAAACTATAATTCTTAAGTGTACTTATAATGTTGATTTTAATTCTATGTTTCCATGTATGAATGAACCTAAGTTTTAATGAACAAAGTGTTATTTTATTTACAACTAGAATTATTATTGTGTAATGATATATGTGAATTTTACTTTCAATATATCATTATGTCCATACATTTTTGAATAAGATTAACTTGTTGGAGTTAGTAATGCACTATATGAAATTATTAATAAAAATAAGTGGAAGCATACTATAAATATAGAATGGGATTAACTTGTAATATTATCAATACATTTTGTAAAATGGGAACATACGTATTTTTCAAAAGATATTAAAAAATATTATGAATTAATCCCATTCTACATAAGATAAGATTTGGAATGTGCATGTTCTACACAAGTTAATAATATTTGATACTTTTTAAGAAGAGAACATTCTTATATTGATGACTTGTACAATGGGTAGTTATACAATCTCTACTTCACATCTAATATCAATATCTTGTGTATAATAATTCTAATTTATAATATTATTAATAATGATATCTAGTGCAGAATGGGCACCTACCAATTCTTTATAGGATATTAAGAATATTATCAATTAAGCCTATTTTATAGAATATAATAATGGGAATGTTTCCATTGTACACAATATAATAGGCACATGCCCATTATTATCTTGTGAATAATGGTAAATGTGTACCCACTCTATAAAACATAATAATATTATCAATTAAAGCCATTTTACACATTGATATGATCAATATATGTTGACATAACTCTATGATAAGTCACCCATTAATAATTTGAATGCCTTGTTTACATAAAAACTATATCAAACCTTAAGTTCAAATTTTGATTTTATATATTATATTAATGTATTAATATAATTATACTTCATATATTAACTAATATATTTCCTAAATTAAACATAAGTGATCAAACCACTGATAATGTATAACTCTATTCACAATAGGGTGTTGAGGATGTCTAGCCTATCCTACTAATGAACACACATTTTTAGCTCATGTCATACAAGTAGGATTAGGTTTTTCACACTAAATTATGTTTTTTAATAACAATATAGAGTTCCATATTTTTTTCATGTTGAAATAGAACCTACAAACATAAGCGTAGGTGCTCCCATAAAATAAGAATAATTCTATAAAAATGACACTAGCACCACTTTGAGGATACTATAGAAGTATGACACTACTATCCAAGTGGGGCATTACTATCTAGTCAACAATTATTTCTTGGGACCCTATTGACAATACTCAAACCTATCTAGAACCTAGTTTTTAGAACTTAGATCATCTGCAGTAGTCACTCCAAATAAGCCTATATTTATGCATAGTTTTTACTATTTTTAGAAAGTCAAAATAATTCAAAATCAATAACAAAATATTGGTTAATTATTGCATATTATTTAATTGATTTAGACATCTCAGCCCTTTAATCTAACTTAGGTAATTGTACATGTAAGACCCTAAAAGGTTAAATCATCTAGTGAACCCAACTTACTTTCAATATTGCTTCAAACCCTAGTTTTCATTAATAATTTTTTTTGCCCAATAAATAAGGGAGCATACTTATAATTTTCTAATTTTTAAGACAAATTATCTAGTTAAATAAATTTCACATTAGGGTTTCATTTATTTAAATATAATACAACTCTTTGCAAAATAACCCTAGTTTAGTAACACCCTAACCCTAAACACACTTATGGTTTGTATCCTTTTTCTATTTATACTCAGATTTTAGATCCATATATATTTGAATTTGTAATTAATACAATCATGATCATAGTGATAGAATAAATTAGTTACTTTTTGTTGTAAACGTTAATACTTTCATTTCCATGCTTATTCCCTTCAATTTAGAATGAACTCAGAAAAGACATAAACACATGTATAGATGATGTTTTATATCAATTTTAATATATGTCATATCTCATAGCATGTTATATTTATCATATGTATAATTTAATTAACAATAAAACCCATACACATATAGGGGATTTATCACATAAGCTAACACCTATGTTTCAGGTTTCAATGTCATATATTTTCTGGAGGAAAGAATCTCCTTCTCCTCCTCCTCTCCATTAGGGTGATAGATAATTTAACTCTAATTAGGTCAATTCTATAGTTACTCTATGATATGAAGTAGCTTATACCATTATCATTATTTCCCATACTCAACCTATTCACACCTCTTCTTTATAAGGTGTGTGATTACATGATCAATCATAAATAACTAGGGTTTGTAGTTGTAAGGCTTTATGTGATCAAAGTATCACTATGAGAAAGATAATTAAAAGATTAAAAAATCAAAATCAACTATTACATGAAAATATTATGACATTGGAAAACTAGTTTACAATACAAAGTCATCTAGGGCATAATAGTGTAAATCATGCATATACATATTCACCTAGATAATTTGTGGAAAACAATGTTATATATCCAAATCATAAATCACAACAAAGTACATATACAACTAATTATTTAAAAATTATTCAAATTTAAAATAAAGTTTCAAGTGATATAATAATGGACTTGATTAAATCTAATTTGATCAACCTACCTCCTATATACCCAATGAGGATATCTAGATATTTTTGTGCATATCATAGAATGCATGGACACCACACCAATTCATGTTTAACATTGAAAATGAAAATACAATAGATAATAGATACAGATGACTTACATAGTGACACTTCATTTACATAACATACAATGGCACATCTACCAATTTAAAAAGGGTCAAATTTAGAAACATTATAAAAAAGGTTGTTAAATCATAACTCAAAATAACACAAGGTTTTAAAACATAATCAGATGAAGAAATAATATAACAAGCATAGATAAATCAAGTAAATATACGTCTCTAAAATGAGGCTCAATGTTTAATATGGTATAATTTTGGTCGCAAATATATACAAAAATTTGATTATCATGGTCAAGGTTTGGGTAAAGAGGCCTAAGGCATCACTTCTTATATTCTAGCAATTGATAATATTAGTCAAGAGGGTTTAGGATTTATTGAACATCCTAAGACACATTAGTCACATATATAGTTTTTCAATGAAAAACATCCAAATACATAAGAAATGTTATAAAAATATAAATATCTTAGGTTGTAAAGTCAAAATCATGCTACATAAATAAACACTATCAAAATAAGTTTTTTAACAAAAAAGCCTCAACAACACCATATTTATATAATAAGCATAGTTTCAAAGGGCCAAATTACAATAAATATGTTAGATTAAAACTCAGAAAGGTGAAATCCATAGCATGAGGTAATTCACTCTATAATTCTAGGTTATCAAGATTCTGATGTTGAATACTATTATGATTTTTATGATGAATGATACTCAGATTCTTACGATAATAAGATTCAACTGTATCATAACAATTAGACTGCATGAAAGATTATTGATCCTATATTTGACATAATCCATGATGATATTCAGTCTCCTATGTGACTCATTGGTTAGTATGGTTCCCACTCTTGTACGTACTTCCTTCTCTTTCTCGCTCCTTGTACATATTTTATTTTCATTTGGTTATACATAGCTTATATCTAAAAAATACAAAAATAATATAACATGTTTAAATACAAAAGAAATCAAATATTCCTTTAAAAACACAAAAATTACTTATTGTATGCATTGATATGTTTACATCTTTATTACTTGTTAGATATTACATATATTAGATATCTTAGTATAGTAAATTTTTATCATACACATATACTTCCCTTGTTCTTATTAAGTTCTTTCAGATCACATACATGATTCTAATCCACTATATTTATCTAGACTTGATATAATCTACCCACTAGGGGCATATACATTAGTCCAATTTTATTCATTTGATACATCTTCCCACTCATGTGCATCTTATAAATAATTTACACTACCACAAGCTATTTTTACATACTATACATTCCATTTTATACATTGATATATTTTGATATTGATCATTTCTACTCATTGCTCAATTTTTTTGTTGACTAACACTAGTTAGACTCAACATATGTACATCCTAGCAGTTACATAGATTTGTACTACATAGTTATACATGCTTTTATTTCTAGTTTTCCTAGATTAAACTTGATTGTGTTATCTATACATATTCAATCTTAAATGTAATTTTAATATGTTATTTATATTTGGATATATGCCACTTCTATGTGTGTATGCCCTAAACATGTGCCCATGTTTCATATGTGTGTTTTTATAATTGTATATGTCAATAATTGAACATGTCCTTCCATGTGGATCTAAGATAAAATGGTTGTTTCTTGTGTATGTGTACATTTGAACATGTCCTTGTTTGTATTAATTATTATATTTAGTTATATATGCCCAACTCCCTTTTATTGTGTCCACTTTTCCTACTTTTATGTGCCTCATGTTTTTATATGTATGCTTTTTTTTATGCATCTTGACCATGACACTTGTCTTTGCTTGGTACACATACTAGTTTTGAATGCCATTAGGGACCTCATGATCTACCCTTCTTACTTGGGTGTTATGACGGACATCAATGCCCATCCCCCTAACTAACCACTCATATTTGTTGTTATACACATTGATTACAATTATCTTGATACCCTTGTGCAATGATAGATTTCAAAATACATCTTACATTACATACTTATGCTTAGATTGTTTGACATTCTAATGTTATGTTTACATATTGTATTATAATATCATGTAGTTATCATATATGCACTCCAACTAAAACATTTTGAAAATCTACTTCTTTTGAGGATAGTTTTTACATAGATTTCATAACTACCCTACAAAGAGTGGGTATTCATAAGGTATTTTCATATAGATTAGGGTCATACTTTTTTGTTCACATATTATATTTAGCATATAGGCTAGGTTTTATAAATTAGACATAGGTCAAACATATGAAAAAATAGGGAGTTAAAAAGTAGTTCCGATTACCCTAATTTTAGATTAGGCATACATTATCACCTAAATTGGGACACTAGTGCCACAAGGTGCTATTGTCCACTATAGGTCACTACTATCTAGTACCCTTAACTTTAGGACAATCCATATTAGTGAGACTAGTACACCATGTATAGTAAAAATTTACATAGGTATAGTCACAACTCTGATAGTTATGTTAAGATTTTACCTAGATACACTCATTTTAGTTTAGATTCATACTAGTTACTCAGATTTAGGGGAATCACGTGTGACAAGATTACCCCCATATTTAGTTTAGATACATAGGTTTAGTTATTATGTACTTAATCAAAAATCAATATACTCATATATTGATTGGGGGTATACACATGGCATGTCGTCTCTATATGCTCAATTATACACAAGTTGATCAGAATGAATGGAAAACTCCATGTCATTCTCTACACTATATACACTTGATATCACATTATATCTCATCACAAATTTCATGCCTTATTCCATATGTAGTGGTTGGCATGTTCCTAGCTTAGCCATAAAAATGGTGTTTGAATGTTGAGAGTGTTGATTGAGATAGCCTAATTTTAGCTTAGCCCTAGACCTATTCTAAATCTATTGCGACACTTTTACATCCATTGTGTAGACCAAAAACATAGTCCCATAATAGTATTCCCAGATCCCAACCTAGTGTTCCCAATAGTTTACCAGGTGGACTTTAGTGCCACACTAAAGACACTAGAACCACATGGTACTAGTGTCCCCAACTAGGCATTATTGTAACTTGACCTAAATCTCTTGAATGGATACATTTTAAAATGTGTTCACCTCTTAAGGTCATCCTAAGTAAATTTTATCATCTGCATAAGCTATAGATATCTATAAATATAAGATTATTTGACCTCTATTAAATAAATGGAAAAGCCTATCCAAATAAGAAATAAGTTGAGAATTGTATTTGATCCCTATTCTACCCAACTTATCCATACTACCATTTACAACATCCCTAAGACCAGATTTCAAATATTATCAATCTTAAACAAACTAAAGGCATTCAAGACCACTCTCATTCTAGCATTTTCTCACACTTTCACCAAACATTATGTGCGAGAACTAAAATAGGTTCAATCCCTCTTTGGAGTATTGTTATGTCATCAAATTTATTCATAGATGTGTTGAAGATGTCTAACCTATCCTAATAATGAAAACATATTTTCATCTCATACTATAATTTCAAGGAGGATTAGGGTTTACACACTAAATCAAGTTTTCTAGGCACAATATAGAGTTCTTGATTTCATCTATGAAAAAATAGAACCTAGGAACATAGGCATAGGTTCTCCTTAAAAATAGGAATAGTCCTACAAAGAGGACACTTTCATCACTTTTAGGACACTAAATTAGTATGACACTACTATCCAAGTGGGGTGATACTATCTAGTGAAAAATTAGATCTTGGGACCCTATTGACAACACACAAACTTATCTAGAACCCTGTTTTTAGAACCCAAATCATCTATGATAGTCACTTTCCAATTAAGTCTATATTTATGCTTATTTATTAATTTTCTTATAAACTCAAAATAACTCTAAATCTAAAAAAAATCAATGGTTAATTATTACATATTACTTAATTAATTTATACATCTCAAACCTTTGATCTAACTTAGGTAATTACACATGTAAAATCCTAAAAGGTTAAATCAATAATATATATGGTGATGCATAACTCAATTTCTATTAATTCATAACTATTGAAAAACATACATACATACATACATATATATATATATATATATATATATATATATATATATATATATATTTGAAAGTCAAAATATATTTCCTTTATTTTACTATATTAAATTCAAATCATCAATAAACACATTTACTCATTATGACTATCCATCTCTATTCTTTCTATGAGATGCCTTAAGGTGTAGATAAAACACTGAATGACATGTAGTTTTCACACACACACACACACACACACACACACACACACACACACACACACACACACAAACACACACACACACACACACACACACACACACACACACACACACACACACACACACACACACACATTTGAAAGTCAAAATATATTTCCTTTATTTTACTATATTAAATTCAAATCATCAATAAACACATTTACTCATTATGACTATCCATCTCTGTTCTTTCTATGAGATGCCTTAAGGTGTAGATAAAACAATGAATGACATGTAGTTTTCATATGCTACTATATAATCATGTGATATTGCATGTTTATTACATGCTTAAACCATTAATTAATATTACCCCCAACATCATCCCTATACTCACCCTTTGTGTTGTCCTCAAGATAACCAAAATTAAGAATCCCATAAAGATTTATGTACTTCTACTTAGTTGTTAAAAGTATCAATGCTTGGTAAATAACTTAGCCTCAAAGGATTTCCATTTGGTGATGTATCAATTGGCCTACTAAGTTTCTTATTCCAAATGAATATTCTCTTAGACCAAGTTGATGATGTCATTTTGTGGGGGATGAGTTTTGATCAATTTTTATAAAATATTCATATTTATGGCCTCTTGATTAAGTATTCTTAAACATTAGTAAACATAATATAGTTAACACATACATATATTCAATACTTTAGATATATATCTAATTAATATATTCAATTTCATTACAAAAGATAGCTCAAAATATAGCATTGATGTATAGATATCTCATATCAAAATATTGGATAGGATGATCTCTATCCATATTGTTATGTCTAACTACAATATTATAATCTAATAATTTCATCTTTTATAGTTGTCTATCTATTTATATGTAGTACAATTAGATTTCATGAAGTATCATATGTGCCATGGTATATGTTTATGTTTGATTGGTTTGTAAAAATTGGTTATAATTGGCAAATAATAGTCTTAAAATATGTCCATTTAGTGAAGTATACATATTTATGTTGTACTTTTTATTCTAGCAAAATATTATGTCAGACTAATATGGGGGTGTCATTTGGTGGATGTTGACTATCGATCATATTGTAAAAAATATCCATTTATGTGGTAAATTATTCTAATTTATGCATAAATTTTTTGATTATCCCTCCAAAATAATCTAATTTGGTGATGATGTGGGCCTATTGTTCTTGTATAACATAGAATTAATTCCCTAAATATATCAATTATTTTCTTTCTATTTTAATAAGGTCCTTAGTGATGTCATATTATGTGATGACTTGATTTAGTTATTCCTAAAAATAATATAGAATTTTATTTTTTATTTGTGTTGTTATCAACAATCTTAGAGTGAATGTAAATTAATTATTGGAATATGTACTCTATTTCCAAAGATAATTAATGTGTTTTTATTGTATTTAAATGTTGGCCATTGTATGCCAATGGTTTTATGTTATATTCACACTTAAAAACTTCCATGATGGTTTAGTGGATGGTTTTATTATTCACATCTAATAGTGATTTATGTTTTTTAATATTTTAAATTTTCTCTCATATGCATTGTTACAATGACCATGTTTTTATCAGCATCATACTATGGACTTGCCTTTGAGATATTATGTATAAATTACAAAATTTCCTCTTAAGAAATAACACAACATATTATCCAATTAATAGTTTATATTTATTGAAAAATATTACCCATATGCTTTTTATATATAGGATATAATTTGTTGAGATGGATGTTGGTGTCTTGAGGTGGAGATTGTATCATACCTAGACCTAACCACATGGTGTTAATATTTTTTAGTTTTACTAACATGAACTTCATTATTGTGAGTGAGTCTTATGGGATGAAAAATTGAGTAATTATAGGGGATTGATATGTAGATGGAGTGGTGTTTTTTATGGAGGGAAATATGGTGGAGTTTTACATTTCACCTTTCTTGCATATTTGTTGATAAGGGGAATTAATCATTGAGTATAAAATATTGGATCAATAACTTGATTTAGGGTTTAAATGGAAGTATGAGGTACAAAGTAAAAATGAGGTAGAGAAAGAGTTGGACAATGGATGGGTAGAGGATATGAAATGAGAGGTCTCTTCATTTATATATTTTTTGTTGATGTGGAATTGCCACTATGAATTTAATTAGGAAATTATTTTTTATTTGAGTCTTGATCATCACCCCCATTTACTAGTTTTATGTTTCCCATTGCATATAATATGACGTGTTGAGGGGATGGTTTTAGTAGAGGTTCCTATAAAAACCATCATAACATGTTAATATAGGAGTAGTTATGTGAAGTGTGAATAGAATTATAACATATAAGAGGAATACAAATTGAATGAAGCTAGTATATATAATTATGTTTTTCTCATGAAAACTAATATAGTCTTAATATTTATAGTTTTAACAAACTAGCACATAAGATACCACATGTAAAAAATCATCTCATGAACTATACATAATGAAAGTACACTAGGATAGGATGTCAATCAGTTTCACACAGTCATGAACATCTCTCATCAGGAGATGGGTTTAAAATATTATGAATCATCATCATGAAAAATTGAATCAAATTTATTATTTAAGGAAGGAGGTAACATGATTTTCAAGTATATTTTGAACCATTCTAACAAAGCTTTTATAGAACCTAATAAACTTCATCCTCAGGTCCATATGTGTTGTGATAATGGGGGGTGATAGTGAGCATTTAGAACCAAATTCCTATTCCTAAGTGTGGGTCTTAAATAAAGTTTACAATAAACTCTGATGGGAAAGGGGAGACTCAGAGAATTGATGTTGAGGACAACTGAGCATGACACTGATGTTACAATTAATTTTGTTTATATATCTAACAAGATGGATAGGACTCCCTTTAAATATCAATTTAATGTGTTGGATACCCCCCTCCTAAGATTCCAAACATTACTCCCATCAACAAAACCCAACTTCAATAAAAGGGGTATAAAAGGCCATGCATGATCTTCCCCAGAGATGACAATCAAGGATTTGATAATAGGAAGAGGGAAAAAGTTTATAAGAACAAGTAGGGTGGACTAGAGAAGAATACTAAAGAAGAGAAGGACCCATCAAATGGCTTCCCTCCTGATCTATTTAGTTTTTGTGTTTTATTTTGATTCCCATGGGTTTAATTATCTAGTGTTTTGTTTATTTTTGTTGTTTTAGCCCTAGGGGCTTGATATTATTTTTTATAACTCTTTATTATGGTTCCTGGTCCTTGTAAGACTAGGTGTTTTACCCTATAAAATAAAAATATTTATATAACCTAGAAATATACTATTCATGATTTAAACAAATTTAGATAAGCATAACATATACTATGCATTAAACAAAGATAAAATACATTCAGTGGAAACAATTTAATAACTTCATATTAATCTCTATCACATCAAAAATATTTTATAACATGACTAAGAACTATGTATAGAGATTTTACAAGATGTTACTACTTCATATCCCATTCTTTAACTACAAACAAAATAAAGACTCTTCACATTCAAAAGACTCTTGACATGATTTCAAATTATAAATACATACAAAAAAATACAAAATACATATTAGTGTGAGTTTCACACATGTCTATAAAATACATTTTATGATTTTGTACCCCTATTTACTACCAATACTTTCTTGGACTTAAATAGATATCTCATCCTAAGACAAAGTCACAATAAGTGTGCCTCATGCTAAAGCTAAAAATTATGCTAGCTATAAATAAATGGAGAAACATAAGTTGAAATAATTACTCAAGGTGTCATTTACTATTTTTCACCCACTTCACACTATTTAGCTACACTTTCAAGTTTCCAATTAAGTGGCACACTAATCTAGATTTGTCTCTCATCATTATTCCTAGTTCATGTACATGGTCATTATAACTACTACTAGAGTATATGTAAAAACATGCACCCAATATCTGAGCTTTACACACTATGCAATACATATATACCCAAACTTATGAACATGTATTTTTTGGCACTATCCTTCCTAAAAAATGCCATTATTCCATGATAGTAGGTATTATTTGGAATCAAGCACTGCATAATTCACAAGCCTCATCCCATGGTAACTTATTTGTCTTATGGACTACCCATCAAGTCACAAAAACTCATTTGAGTGCATAATTTAGTGCACTCACCCTCTAATCTATATTTTTCAAATGACATTTGAGATATAAAATATGTTTATTCAAGCCATTAGTTGAAAATTATTGATGTAGTTGATATTGTGTGGTAAAAAACATGCATAGTAGGTGTACCTCATGATATCTCATTGAACATTTCAACATGTAGGTATCTAAGTCACCAAATATTTAGGTACTAGTCTCTGAAGTTAAAAGACCTTACTTCATTGGTTCCATGATTTTCATATTTGTCATAACTACTTTGTACACAAATTCTACTTCAACTAGTTGGTGATCACATAAAAGGTGACCTACATTCATTCATTTGAAACTATAAAACTAGTACCTTTGTGTTCATGGGTCTATATGCATATTTTTTAGTTATTTACAACTATAGTTTACGCTATATTTTTGGTTTATAAAATTTATATTTAGAACTCACAGGGCATTAGGCTTAGATTGTGTACTCACCTTGAATCAATTATTATCCCCATATTCATATAGTTAATTTTACTCCTTGGGTATGATGTATGGACTGTGATCTACTTTATTCATGTGTATAATGATGATTTTATCTCTTTGGTATGCTTATAGATTATTTCACATTGAATTAATGGTCATATAATAATCACAGGTCCACTTCTTCCCAATTAATGTAGGGTAGTGAATTTCATCAATTTTTTTCCATTCACTTTAAATTATCCTCATAAACTTATCATCCACTTTGCTTTCTAAATATTCTAATCGACCACTAGGATCTAACCTACCATATTCTATGACACTGAGTGTGACTAGACTATGGCTTAGTGTTAGTCTTCCCATAACTTCTCAGGTAGACAAAAGAATCATATTCATTGTGCTTAAAAAATATAATATAGTATTGGATACATCATATCTTACCAACTTAATATCTATGTTGGAATCAACATCTCATAGTTTATTAGTTATTACATACTAAACTACTTTTCCAATATGTTTTTGACCTCATTATGCACATTCCAACATGTTAAGAAAGATATTTGTAATATTATGTTATATATATATATATATATATATATATATATATATATATATATATATTCATTTTACAAAGTAATTAGATGCTTTAAAAGGTCAATCAAGATAATCACTACTCTTTATTGCCTTATTATCAGATAATCTACCCATACATCTATGCATTGATGAGTATGGCATCACCCTCTGATGTAGCCTATTATTGTATATTATGAACTTGGGATACTTAGTACATCGAGCCTTTTTATTGCATAGGGTTAGGATACTTAACATGTTGAACCTTCATAATTATTTGAACATATGATGTTTAGAAAGGACAAAATCCTTTCTCTATGTGTTTTTGCTTTATAGTTGGATGGATGAATGCATTCTCTTTGAGGTGTGAATGAACCATGCTTACATTTTTCGCAGGTTTCTATTTCTTTTTCTCCAAAAATTGATAATAATTAGTATGGTTTTGTCCAAAAATTATGAAATATATGCATTACATGTACCTTTGAGGATTATTTAGGTAGTTTCATGCAAAGTGAGTATACTTGCCATATAAAAATCACTAAATTGGTTGATAAGCTTGTCAAATATCATTATTTCAACCTCCCTAGCATACACCATGGTATTAACCGTTGTATCCTATATTTTTTTGTAAACCCCAAACTTGTGACTTTTTCCTATCAAATTCCCCTTATAAATGATGTTGACATCATATCCACCATACTAACATTAAGGAGATGATGGAGCCCATTTTGATTATTTTTGTTGTGGAATAACATTATTACATGATGATTGGTATTGATATTGAAGAGATGATGGCATCCATTCGAATAGACACTAGTTTATATTGTGGTGAAAAAGGCATCCACCCATAACCACCTTATGTCACACTAGCCAATTTTGCCTTTGGGCTTAGAATTTTATACTTCATAATAGGTATCTATTATGTTATGATTTTGAACATTTTATCAATGATGTATTATTTTAGTTCCTATAGAACATGAAAACTTTTGTCATCATGATTTTTTCACTTATAAAAATTTTAGTACATCCTCTATGGTTTTTGGATGTATTGTTGTGAAGGTGACATTTTGATTTTGCATGTTCTACTACACTAAATATGTTGAAAAATTATATTTTGATTTTAGGACAATCATTCCTATGATTCCCTTCTTTTTCACACTCCATACACCATAGGACTAACTTGTTTTTATTGATTTCATGTACCTAATCCATCTTCTTGATAAAAACCCATCAATTTTCATCTCAATTTTAGAGTCAATCAATGGATCATATCCATAATCCTCAATTTTATCTACCCAAAGTGAAATTTCTCATACATCATCCTTAGTAAAGAACTATGGCTACATAATGGAAAACCTAATAATTGATCATAGTCCCTCCACAAACCAGGTAGCCTTATCTTTATCTTCTAAAATGAATTCAATTTTTCTCATTATATTTAAGAATCTATGATCATATTCCCACACTAATTCTCCATTTCATTATTGAATTTATTTAAGATTCTAAATGGTCTAGCTTTAGAACTTATTCATATTCAATTATAAAATTAATTTGTCCTTAACCTATTGAATAGGGATGGCAATAATATCCATTTTATAAATTAATTTTAGATATTGTCTTGTTAAGGCTTTGATGAGATTGCACTTTTCCACATCCTCAGTGAGAACTCCCTTATCTTTCAATTTCATATCATAGGTTAAAAATATTTATTAGGGTCAAAATACCCATCATATGATGTCAAAACAATAAAAATTCCTATGTTCATAGATATTATTGTTGCACTTCTGATTACTACTATTAGATTATGCATATTGGCCTTTACTAGTGTCTTAAAACTTATTTTGAAATAGAACCCAACCTCTTTTAAATTCTTGTCTATTTTTTTCATAGTTCTTGTGGTAAGTTTACCAAATTTATCTATAACCAATTTTAAAAAATTCCTCATATCCTAACCCATGCACTTAATTTTCTCTTTTGTGAAGATAAAATGGGATCTTAAACTTGTGATAATTAATGATTTTGCATAACTTCCTCTTGATAATATGTGTTCCCTCATCCAAACAACATCCTTATAATTTTGATCTATTGTTATCCTTAAACTATTCTATTTTCTTTCTCCTTGTTATGTTTTATATCCTCTATATCTTACTATTTCTCCTCTTCTTTCTTGGGCCCTTTTAGTCTTTAATCTTCATAATCTTAAGATTTTATAACTTCTGTAGCCTCTTTCTTGGCTCTCTCTCTTATAAATACTCTATTTTACACCTAGTCCTATTTATGATTACATATCATTTATCTTATTTATTCCACCTTCTTTGTTATTGTACCTCTCTTTCTAATCCTACAATTTTCTTCTCAGTATGTTTCTCTATGTCATCCATATTCTAATTTTAAGTTCAAGTTCCTCTCCTAAGCTCTTCCTCATTTTATCCTACTTTACATGCACACCTATAATGCCCAGAGTGACTAATCTATGTTGGTATGCATAGGCACCATGGACTTTTAAATAATAAACATATTAATAATATAGATGGTCACTAGAAAAACATTCCTCTAATGCTGTCAACAGTCAAGATTTTATAAATTCAAAATCTAGATATCCTTGTATGAAAAATTCTATAATATATTTGTCAATGGTAGTTTTTGTCTAGTGATCTATCACATGAGTCTACTTGATGTCTAATATTTACAAGTTTTATAGTCTTTATTCTATCCAGGCTAGAAATTTTATCCTCCTCACTTGAAAATAATAATATTACAATATTGATAACCAAAAAATTGATAGGCCATGACATTCACACTATAAAATATTATATATTCCACCATAAATGTGTTTTTGAATAACTTCATGTGTATAACTACCAATTATTATTGCTTCCTCCTCTATAAAATTATGAATTCATTCATTTAGCCATCTCTAAAAATATATTTATCTCGGTAACCATCACAACATGTTTTAAGGTTCCATGATCACCACACCATTATTATTATAAGTTCCTAGAAAACTAATCAAAACATGTTAATAGATGGATAGTTGTGAAAAGTGTGAACAAAATTGTAACATAGACAAATAGACATATATTAAACCAAGATATTATATATAACTATGATTTTTTCCTAAAAAATAATGTAGTCTTAATATTTATAGAACATATATAAATACCATAAATGATTTAAACAAATTTAGATAAAAAAATCATAGAATATAAATAGAAAAATAGTAAAAGACATTCAATGAAAACCATTTTATAACTTCATATTATTCTCTATCACATCATAACTCTTTTACAATAAAACTAAGTCAGACACACACACACACACACACACACACACACACACCCATTTTACAAGATGTTTCAACTTCATATTTCATCCTTTTGATATAAAAAAAAGAAAAAGCTCACATTCCAAAGACTCTTGACATTCTTTTAAGTGTTGAATACATACAAAAGACAAAATAGTGTGAGTCACACACATATCTATAAATTATAGTCTATAATTTTGTGGTCCTACTTATAACCAACATATGGAGAGAAAGATATTTGCTTCTAATTTTTATAATACAACCCCTTTAAAATAATTCCTCTTGTCATGTGTTAAAAAATATTTCCTCATAAACCATAGTGTATACCATTAGAAAACAAATTTGGTTTGTTCTTGGATGTATATTATCTCTTTGATTACCTACTTTATTATTGGTAGTGGAAGATCTTGGATTATTTTTTCAAATAAATGATCAATAAAAACACTCCCATCATCTATAATTCCTTGAGTAACCCATTCTAACATATATGAATTTAAATGTTCTAGATTTATTCTCATAAAATCTATTTTTCTTACCTCAAATTCATTTTCATAGTCCTCAAAATATTCTTCAATATGTGGAATTTAGTAATAATTTGATCTAAGTTCTAAATTGGCTTCCACATAACCCATGATATCAAAAGTGAATTGATTCAAGTAAAAATTCATAGTAATACTAGCCAAAACCTTTTAATATTTTATCCATCAATTTAAGTCCCACAGATATAATATCTTAGGCCTATTGGACTGGGATTCTAACTTTATTTTTATCTTAATATTTCATATTTACCTCTCCTATCTATCTGCATACCTTGAATAAGGCCATTTTATCATTGAAAATTTGGTGTAGGTTTTAAGGAATACCAACAAACCCACCAATATTAATATATGTAAATTTTGGGAATTTCATGAAATAATTATCATATTTCCTAACTAGAGAAACAACTTCAAGATAAATTCTCACTTTAGCTTCCATTATAGTGTCCTTATTGTCAGTATTGTGAAATAATTAGTAACCCTCATACAAATTTTATTATTTTATTATAGAACCAATAGGTGATAATATTCATAAATGGTTGTTGGATATGTGAGTGATCCATTAGGTATGATTCTAAGCCATGAATTCATATAATCAATTAAATGGATCAAGTAAGAAGTCATGTATAATGTTTGAGTTGATTCCAAGTCAATCATTTGTTCATGAAGATTATCTCTAATAATTTGGCCCTAATAGATGAAGTGAATCCCATCATAAATGGTATTGGTGATTATAAACATCCATTTTTATAAACTTATAGTTTAATTATGACCCATCACTCTTTTCAAAAGTGTTATGATATCATATATTTTATTAAAAAAATTCACTTGTACAATTTTTTAATAATTTTATATCCTCCTTTCTTTTTTTCTTTCAAACATGATTTAGTTATTACCAACTTAGACATTTATTTATTTCATCCAATACGAATTTATCCAATTTATTTTGACATAACAACATATTTTTCCATTTGTATAAGCCTAGAAGAATCATTTACTGACTTACTATCTAGTTTTGCAACCACTTCATTTTTAAAAGACCTTAATTCTTGGGTTTCCTAATTATAGTATCTAGTTAAATAAATCACTAGGTAATTGAATTTAACAAAGGTTAAAAACTTTCATCCTTTTATGAACTTTATGTTTAATTTACTTTGAGAAATGGGTTTTATATTATCATGTTTCATCATTTACCAATAGTCAAATATGTTGATATTCCCAAGCCTTGAATCTTTAATTTTTAGGGGGTCAATTTGAAAGGAAGACATTTTTTTCATATCATTGATATATGTATTTCATCTTCTTCATGATTATTTTCCTCTATTATATTCCATTAGATGTTGTGAATAATTTTTGAGACCTTCAAGAGGTATATCTATAGATGTCTGATGTCATGGTATGATTGAAGGAATCCATAGTTTACCTTTATACTCAATGACAAATATTACATAATTAATTATTGATGAGGTTGAGTGTCTATAGGGATGACTCAATCATGTAGTTGATGGATAGGTAGATAGAAAAATGGTTGTTAAAATAGTATCAAGAAAGCTACCAACCCCAAAGATATAGTTGAATAACATGATCAAGATATGAATATGGATGGATGGATTTATTCTCCCTTAAATTAATTAATAAAACTAAAAAAATATATTATTATAAAAGTTTGAAAAGACTCATATTTTCTGAATGAATATTATTATATGTTCTATTATATGGGATGTCATGAAGAACTGTCAATGCTATGAAATATGTTTATAGATGTATGATGACATGGTATGATTGAAAGCTTATGTGGTTTACCTTTTATGCTCAATTAAAAATACATTGAGATTGATTCTTAATAATTTTGAGTGGATCAAGGGATAAATTGTACATGCCATGTTTGAGCTAAGTGTCTCAAGATATGATTTAGTCATGTGATTTATATACATGTATTTATAAAAATAGACTTGAAAGTACAAGTAGGACAAATTTCAGCCCACAAACTAGATTAATTGGTAACCAAACCTTGTAACTATAAATAGAGATAATTAATATGTGAATAATGTTTTTAAATGGATATTTTGTTAATGTGTGGTTAATTTACCAAGAATAGGTTTCTATAGTGAATAATGCTACTATTGGGATTAATAGAGGTAGAAACCAAGAGATAGGTAGTCAAGAGAGCTATAGATGAATTCCCATAAAGAGAGACCTAAGAGGCCTTAGCAAGGAGAGGGAAATTTTAAGGTGTATACATAGAGGGATATTGAATCATTAAGCCAATAGCCTTATGAATGAGCTGAGGAGTCTATCTTATTAAGTAGAAGAGATAAAAAAATGAAATCATAATTTAAAATTATTTATTTTTTGTATTTTGTGTTTACAATGTGCATCTATGTGAGGTCAGATAAAATATTTTATGAGATTTAAATCCCATCTCAAGAGAATGTAGGAAAATAATTACTACAATTAGGATATTGGAGGTTTGATAAGGATGAATTATGGAATGAAAAAAACCTACTCTTGAGGTATTTATAGATGTCTTGGTAGAGATTCAATTCCTTCCATTAAGTTTGGATGGGTAGAGGACATGAATCACAAAGAGAAAACATATAAATAAAGTGGAATTGGATCATTAATGGCATGTGAAGGACATATAGCCAAGATTATATGAGATATTATGAAAAGAGAGAGAACATGCATTTGATTATATGGAACAGATAACCTAGGGGATCGTGTGAATTCAAAGATTAAAATAGATTGCATGGAAAGAAGATGAAACACCTAATATGTGCACTAATATATGTGATAGTGTGTGCCTAAACATATATCAACATGAAGGTAAGTATTGAGGGTAAGTTTGTCAAGAGTGTGTCCTAGAATAACAAGAAATAGGTAGAATCGCATGCACCCTTTAAGGAGTTAAGATCATTCAATAAATAAGGGATCATACGTAAGAATTGAAAAGGATAACACAAAATGTGAATCCATGATAACATACACTGTAGGGAGGAGTATATTTAGCCAAGATTCATAATTCAAAGTTCACAATTGAACACATAAAAGTAGAAGCTAAGGAAGTCATGAAAAAACTCCATGTACTTGATAACATAGAGTAAGGAGTAGTGGTTTGATCCCATGTGCATAATGCATAATGCATAATATATATTTATTATATAGAAAGGACAAAATGAAAGTGAGGAGGAGGGTGTAGACCCATCCAACAAATGGATAGGTAGGGAAGAGGACACAAGTTTTATTTTTCACCACATAATTAAAATTTCATTACATCAAAATATAATATTAGTCATAAAACACAAATAGTAGTAATAGTCTACATGATTTTACAAGCACATCAAGTGCCTTGTAACATTGAATGCCTATGTAATAATGATTTTTATATAATAAACATAAAATTGCTACTATGATTATGTATTATTAATGGCTATGTGACAAACATTTTTATTATTATTATTGTGAATGTATATTATTTATGGCTACAAACACTATATAATGTAAATTGAAAACTCATCAGAAAAATGTACCAAACATTTAGTGGGTCCTATTATCAGTTCAAAACAATTCATTCTTAATTTAGTGGGTCCCTATTTGAATTATACATGGCGGTGTGTCGATCACCACAAAGTTTATAAAAATATATAAAATTATCAATTATCACAAGAATATAAAAATAATTTTTCAAACTATCAATTAAGAATCTAATATTTTTATCTTTTATAGAGTGTGCATGTACCCATTATACATAATAATCTAAAAATATATACATTTATACTTCAATGTATTTTGTTTTATTTCTAACATACAATCCAATCTACCTATTACAATGACATATGCCTATATCCACACAACACTATCCATAGGCTAGCATAAATATTATATAACTAATATAATTATGCTAAAAAAATTTTTATATATCTTACATTAAAATGTCAATAAGATATGTCAATTAGGTGCACAAAATCCCATTCTATGTCCTCACGACCAAGTTGGCTAAAATGGTAAAAGATCAAAAAAGACTCCAAGAAATGGTATTATTTCTATCATAATTAATATCAATATCTGAGAGATGGTAGTATTTATTGAAAGTAATACCTAAGATATAATTTGTTCTTTGATTTCCATTATCTGTCTAGACATAATCATTCTTAAATGCATATTACTAGAGCATGTTGTAAATGAGATCATCACATGAGAAAACATAGTGATTTTTTTTGGTCTAACCAATGGATGGATACAAAATCATCTAAGAACTCAATTTCATATGTAATGTCTTCATCATAACTTGACATATTTTATAATTCATTAACTAATTTTAAAACCTCCTTATATTATTTGAATTTGGCAATATCATAAATAGATGTGGTATCCTTAAACTCTTGAGTGGGGTTGGGGTGTGAAGATGATTCTACCATCATTCATTGTCAATATTAGATAAATTTTCAAGATATTTTGGTAGGGTAGGCTCTATTGATAAATAGATTTGGCTCTATTTGATTACAAGATATCCTCAGCTCTAAATAATCAACTCAAAATTCCACATAAATTTTACCTTACAATTTTCATAATTAGGCTTTTATTAATGGTAATGGAAATTAATAGAACTCATAATAATTATTAGTGGCATTGTAAAACTATCTACCATTTTCCCTTTCTAATTAATGTTTAAAGATTTAATTCATATTTAAAGTTGTTATTAACGATGTGACCTACATGGTTGATAATCTACAACCCTTATTCATATATTTAGGATGTCTCATCACTAATCTATTGTATTTTATTAGTTTTTTGGGCATGACCCCAAATTTAGCATCATTAGCACTCAAGGAACTCATAAAGTCTATCAAGTGTCATTTGGTGTGTTGAGGTGGAAATAAATAAGTTACCCTAGGTGACATTGTATTGTAAAAATGGTATTGGTTGTATAAATATCTATGTGTATGAATGAGATACATGGAAAACATTAATTATCAATTCTTACTCCAAGGAATACATGTGTTAGCAATTCCTTAGTTGTACTATTCTCTAACATCTCAAATGGCATATAAATGAAATGCGGTGTTCTCTAATTAGTTAAAGTGACATGGAGCCATATAATATTTTGTAACATAACACTACCCTATGGGAATGGTGATACACATATCCAACATTGATTGGTTGGATAATATCACATCATACGCTCATGTTGTTACTTGGAGTGATGTCAAATGCCATATAAACTCATCTGATTGGTATGTGAGTTTATGAGAGCATGACATGACATGTTGATTTATCTTAGTGGATAATTATATTTAATCTCATCACATGATATATTTACATAATTATTCTCAAGTTGTTAACTATAGAATTGTCATGTTGCATTGGGTGTAGGTTCTAAATAATATTGATTTCTAAAATCTATGGAACTTATGGGAAATATATAAAGATCAAGTTAGTTGAATATTTTGAATCAAAATTTAAGTTTACCATCATAAATGAGCTTTGGAGGTGTTCAATTTAACTCTAAGATTAATAATATGAGATATTAAGGTATGTAATTATTAACTAAATTTTGGCTACCATAAGATAGGGTCCCAAAATTCTTCTCTTTTCAATGCTTATTAGCATAGTTTAAGGTAATTTTGGTAAGTTTAAGGTATTATCCATTTAGATCCTATACATATCTAACTCACCTCATGTTTTGTTTTAGGATGGTTCAATAGGTGATATGGTTTTAAGGTGTCTTGTCAACTCATATTTTATGTGTCATAGAAATATCATACCACAAATAGTTTGTACATATACCTAAATAGGCTTTATGTTATATTCAAGGTCATTAATTCATGTTTCACATTGTTCCACATGTTACTTGCATGTAAAAATTGTCAAAAATTCATTAAGAACTAAAAAAGGTGAAAATCACATAGATATATATTATAAAATTACCTATTAATAGTTTTATAACATGAAGGTTGGAAGGAAACGATAATAAGTCAGTTTCAAATGTTAAAAATTAGTCAGAAGTGATTTCAACGCTTAAGGCACTAAACAACGGCTATGTTGTAGGTGTAAATTCATGTAAATAGTATATCTTCATCTCCCTCAAAACAAATACATAATTTTAATTTAGGTACATGTTCAGAGAATGCAAAAATCACTCCTCCTTTATCACTCCTTTTATAAGATCATAAAGGAAATTTTCATGTGTTCATTCTATACTATCAATTTAGAGTTGTGACCTAATAATTTCACCAAAGGAGGGGGTCCTAATTTCAATAAAATACATGTTCATATTTGTTATATTGGTTGCCCTCCTTTATTAACAATCGTTAAGAAAGTAGGGTACTATAAAATTGACTACAAACCCCATAGGATCATTTTCTCATTAAAATGATAGTTTCATGATGGTTGAATAGATGAGATAAATTAAAGAGGATATATCATACCTATTAATACATATCACATGATTTTATAATACCTACTTGGCACGTGTGACCTCAACAAGAAAGGAAATCTCCATTTATGCATATTTTGCATGTTTGATGTCATGGTCTCTTGATTATTTTAATGTTTTAAATAGTTTAAGGAATGTGAATGAAGGAATTCCACCATATCATGATTTTATTCAATGACATTATATGTCTATTCATGGTTTAATTTACTACTCAACCACTACCTTCTCTAAGAAACATTCAATGCTCTTGTTCTTTTGGACTGTGTATATGATTCCAAGTAGAGGTGAATCGAAAAGTTTGAATGTTACATTGTCAAGTGTGATATGAGGGTAATGACCTCATGAAATAATTTAATAATAATTAAATCCATTATTAATTACAATAATACCTAAAATTGAGGCTTTTCCCATAAGTGAGATCAATTTGCACACACAAGTTTGATCACTAAAGCATGCCTTTAATGGGCAAAATGAAGGAAACCAATACTGAGAAATGTTTTCATGTGAACTTAAAGTTCATAATATTAATATATATGAGATTATTCAGGTGTAAATATCACTATCAACTTGACAATGCAATATTTTATCCATCCTAAGCTATAGATTACATAAAAACCAACCTATACACAAGGGATCAAAAGAAGTGACAAATGTTACAATGGTACTATATTTTGAAGGAAACAACATCATGAAATAAGGTATGAGACATAAAATGTATTTAATAAGTAATAAAAGAGTTCAAGATTCATGTTTTGATCATTTAAAAGAATAAACTATAGACAGATAGGTCTATAGACCTATAGGTCTCACTCTCACATTAAATGCAATGAGTTGAGCATTAGTAAATGAAGTCAAAGAGACTAGATATGTGTAGTAGTTATGTGAAATTATTTTGGAGGTATGTATAATATTTGGAGGAGAAAAATACATTATAAACCTACTCCTAACTCTCTAATCTAACCTTAATGTTAAACCTCCACCTATAGTGAGGCCTATGTACAAAACATGAAAAAGATTGGTGAATGTTAGTAGTGTCAATGAGTTATGTGGTGAGTTGAGAAAGAGAATGAATATAACCTTATATTATTTCCATGTAATAACAAATTTATAATATTTAGTTAATAAATGCATATTATTAGGTTACAATCAAGAGGCTTAGTCTATGCACATATGGCTGAAAATATGGAGTATGAGGGAAACAAGAAATTTTTAAGGTGAATATAGGTGTGAGGGATTTTAATAGGTGAAAAAGACTTGGATAGATATTTTCATCATAATATAATTCATTATTATCAAGAGGGAACCTCGTAAATAGACCTTTAGGTTCAAGAAGCTTAGGAAACCAATAAACCCTCATGGTGAATAAAATAGGTTATAGAATCTATTTGAAGTTAATTTAACATTTAAAACCTTTGATAAACATGCTCCAAGTTGTATCAGACCTATTTAAGTTCATTCCAACCAATGGTGATCATTTGTTGAGATTTTAAATCTCAAACCTCTCTATTGACCTGTATGCATAGTCCTCCATACCTAAGAGGTCATTTGGTGAAACTAATAACTCCACAAAGGAGACGCATGAAATGGAATGGATGTTATAAGATTGAAGGAGACTCTTATACTTCAATTCTATGCCAGTATTTCAGAGATCAAATTATTTTTCTATATGAATAACCATTAACATTAAATACATCTCAAAACATTTTTTTTTGCCTCAACAAGAGATTGAGATAAGAGAATAGTTTTTATTGGAACATAGAGGAGGTTTTTCATTGGACTAAATTGTGTTTAGAGGTGTTAAAGTGGTATTCATACTTCTAGCTCATGGCATCAGGGGATAAAAAGAGGACCTATCCTCTATGAACAAGTTTTAAGACTAAAATACATCTAAAACCCTCTTAAATCCCTTGTAGTAACCTAATGAGAGAGATATGCCCACAAATATATTCTAATGGATTGGTTTAGCATTGAAATGACTAGAATGACCTTCATAGGTCTTATGGGCCCCTGATCATGTCTTTGGTTGGCACCTACCAAGATTAAAACGTATGGATTTGCCAAAAAAGTATGGTTGTATGTATATTTATAAGTATGTGGGTCAATGAATAACTTCAAAATCAATTACATAGGGTTGTTAAGGTAGGGAAGAGATTACATGATCCTCTACATAAATTTCTAGGTCTCTTAAGGTGACTTATAAGCCATTAAGTCACCAGGTTGGGTCAATAAAGGAGAAAGTACATTATTTTCTAGATAAGAAGCCTAAATATAGGCATATTGAGTATTTTTTGAAAGATTATCCTTAGCATATCCAATTGTTGTATGGTGGTATAGACATGACCAGGTCATTATCAAGCTCTACAACTATGATAGATTTTAGTGGCCCTTATAGAAATTAATATGGAAATTTTATGCTGAATATTTAATAATGTATTTCATTGAAATTTAATATAAAGTGTTTTAGTGATAAGGATAATGGATAGACAAATAATAATAGGGTGCAAAATCTAGACTGACATGCAACTATATAGAAAACCTATAGATACTTCATCCCTTTCCTTCTACTAAGAGTTTTCATTATGAGTATATGGGTGGATGTCTATTTACATATAATGGTGAATAAGATCATATTGACTTTTTACATAATGGATAACTATATTTATATGTATGCAATTTATTTTAAATAATAAATGAGTCAACCTCGAAAACTAACTTACACCCAAATAATTTAAGCAAATCCACATTATTCACCACCCCCTAAAATAGCCAAATTCCAATTTATAAAACCTAAATATTTATGAATTAATAAATAATATCAATTAAAATTTACCCTATATTTAACATGAAAATCTAATGAAAAACTATTTCAAATGCCTCTCATGCATGTACAAGCACCTAGACTAGGGTTTTAGGCATTTCATGGTTCACCCATCCATATAGGGTATTAGAAGCTCAAATTTGGCATGGATAATTTTAAATGGATGGGTAAATTAAAACAAACACTTTTATTTAGTTTCAAATGTGTTAGTCGTTTTGAGCCAAAACTCTATTTTTAGGCCTAAAGGGCTAATTGATGACTTATTAGAGAGAGAAAAGGGTGAATAAGTGAAATTTCACTTAGATTTGGGTCATGAAATTTTTAAAAAATCTGTAAATGGATATTGGGTAGTAAAAAATATCTTTATTTTATCCATATCATCCATGCATTCTTCCACATAAGGATATTTGTCCATTTTTAGGGCTACAAAGAATTAAAGGCTAGTGAGAGCCTAAGGGGAAAGATGAAGCATTGGAGAGAGTATGAGGCATCCAAATGAGTTTTTTTACATATAATAATCTATGTTTATGCCTTTCATGGATAGATAATTAATGTATGTATATGAAAACAATATTTGAGCCATTTGGGAAAAATAGGCATAATAAGGCAAATTATTCTTCAAGACACCTAAGAGGTGTAATAATCATTATAACATCAATGTATAAGACTCATAAACTAATAAAGGTGTTATATATCAGATAAATATCAATGAAACATGACTTTATGATGAATAAAACCACTTGTCACCTCTCAAACTAAGAAAAGAGATGTTTTTAAGAGAAAGATCAAGGTGTTAAGAAAATATGAAGACTTATACAACATTTGGTAAATGAAGCATCATCAAGGGAATAAAAAATGTCTTTAATGTCCTATTAAACTATTCTCCAACTCTTTTATTTATTTTAACTCCTTCTTGACCCATGTTATGGCTAACTTCTATGTCCCTCTCTCTCTTCTAGTCTCACTTTCTCTATTAATACAATCTTGTTGGGATTTGTATGGATCCTTTTGTGGAGTATGGAGAAGTAATGCCAAATAAAAACTTGTACTATGACCAAAAACAATGAATAAATCTGATTCTTACCTCCTCACATTCTTACAAGTAGCGTAGTAGTGTATCTTAAGGAATATTAGAGTTGCACAGAGAGTCAAACACCAAATAATAGAAAAACAATTAATCACACTATAATATTATATTACACTCTCTATATTAATTCATATGAATGATTAAAAATATATAGGATATGAGTTTTTTAAATTCAATATGGTGAGATCACTATTATCTCTCAACTAAATAATATCTTGACTAACCAAACACTATATATGAATATATTGTTACCAACAATATATTTGAGTAACTACCAAACACTAATAAAACTAACACTTAAGATATTAACATAACATTTTTTTAATAATAGTAATTATGGTATTACATATTAATAATGTGAACACACCTCAACATTCACCCCCTTGTAAACATTATTAACCCTTTGTCTACACCCCCTTAATGTGAACATGGGGAAAAAAACAATACCATATTTGAACATGTACTCATGACTTGATGATTTTTAATGGATAATCACAAACCTTACACAATGATTTTTAAAATGGATAACTAAAAACCAAAATGGTATGATTTTTCATGTGGAGTACTAATAACCATAAAATAATGGTTTTACAAGTGGCTTACCATAAACCACATCATGATGTGTAGTTTAGTTACTAACTCTCATCACTATCACATTTTTAGAGAAGCTACATAGGAATATTCAGTTCACTTATGAAAAATGTGAGAAGGCATACATCATCTATTCTTATTTCAAATCATACCATTTTAAAAATAACACAACTAAAAATCAAATTCACCACTAAAGCATAACGTGTCCCTTCATCATTAGTGGCTAATGAGAGCCTATGAAACCTCTAGCTCTATCCTACAGTATAGGGAGATACTTACTTAGTTGATGTTTTGATGAATCTTGGTTGAGGAGAAACCCCTCCCATAATCTATATGTCATATACAAGAGAAAATGCTTCTGTGAGGCATTTTGTTTTTTATTTTTACAAATTTGACAATGAATTTATATGACATAAAATGACCTATTGGCATGAAGTTGACTTTCAAAAATATACTATACATAATTAATGATTGATATCTTTTGAATTATATGACATTTTTTGACATAAAAATGACTTACAAAAAAAATCCTCTATTGTCGATATTTTTGAATTTTTAATATAAATGACACTTTGATAATTATTTAACCTAGAACCTATTTTAAATATAGACATATAAAAAATGACGTAAAACATATTTAATATGACATCTAATTACTATAACTATGAAACCAACTACTAATACAAACTTGAATTTGACAAATACCATACCAACAAAATAGTGCATCTATATAGCATTAAGATATCATAGACTATATAAAGAAAAAAGATAGGATAAACTAACAATACTATATTAAAAAACTATCTCAAATTTATTAAACAAATTATAAATGATGTAAAATTACCAAAACAATAAATATACTTAATTACCTAAAATCAAATAATTAAAAAAACTAAGATTGTATAAAAACATGAGAAAACTTTTTAAAAATAACTTAATATTATAGGATACAATTAGTGATTGGCATGGAATAATTAATAATCTCCTAGAGATTGATGATTTTACTAGGAATGATAGTGTATAAAATAATTTAAAATAACATGCACGTAGTTGGTTATGTTCATACATCACACAATCTATTCTCCATCAACACTAAAGCATTGAACAACTATGTGTTGAACCTAGAGCTTGATGTATGTTTTTTGTGAGTTTTGAGATAGTCAATGCATAACATAAAATACTATACCCACTAATAATCAGCTTGAAATTTATATTTCATCCAACAATATTAGTGGTTGGATAATGAATGAAACCCAGATGCAGGGATTAGGCTAAGTATGCCAAATTGGAGAGAAACGTGATGCCAAACATGGGGAAATGTTGTTACCAAGAGAAACAAGTTTAGTAACAATGTAAACACATATCGATGTTATATCATTTAGTAAAAATGATGAAACAAACAATATCAAATATATCTAAGTGAATACATCTATAATTTTTGAGTTGGGAGACTGTACCACTCACTTGTTAGAAGTTAGAGTAATTTGTTAGTGTTTTTGAGCCTTTGAATTAGCAAGAAGTGTATTTATGGAGGAGAGATAGATCCAAATCATGTAAATAAAATTTTGTTATATGTTTTATGTAATTATATAATCTTGGATGTCACCTAAGCTAAATATGATACTAATGTCACCTTTCAAGTGTAAAAGTGCATGGGGTTGGGGTGATACATTAGTGATAATGGTTTACTCTACCTATCTATCCTAAAACTATGAGGATTAGTTCAAGAATCTCATGATTTAGAAAAATAAATACATTTAGAAAATTTCACCTTCACAAATTTAATAGACCATTAACCCAATCTAATATGAGATATTAGGGAAGATTAGAGTTAAAAAGAGATTTGAACACTAGACAGTAGAAAAATAATTAATCACACTATAATAGTATATTGAACTCTCTATATTAATTCATACAAATTATTAAAAATACATAGGAAATGAGTTTCGTATTTTTAGGATGGTGAGATCACTATAATATTTCAACCAAATAATCTCCTAACTAACCAAACACTATATATGAATATATTGTTACCAACAATATATTCAAGTAAATACCAAACACTAATAAAACTAAACTACAAACTATTAATGTAATATTATTCTAACAATAATATTTAAATTGTTACATATTATTAATGTGAACACACCTCAATAGTGTAATGGTTGATTAATGTTAGTATTAGTCATGATACTCTATCTCATTGGTCCTTTCTTACCTATTTGTAAATGAATTGTCTTCTTGTAGGTCACATGGTGAGTCTGATGTGGTTTTGCATATATTTAAAGTGGATTTTCAATCACTAGTGCCTCCTTTAGACCTATTTACTAACCCTCTCATTTAATGCATTCTAAAAAAACTCCATTTTGAAACATTCATAATTGAAGATTTTTATTTTGATAAGTGTAATCAGATTCAGGTGTAATCTTTATTCTTAAGTACATAATACTCAAGTGGATGGTGTTGTTCTGGTGTATCACCTCCTTATATAGGTTTATTTTATGTCTTTAACTCCATTTTATTTTAAAATAATGAAATTATTAGTATTGAACCTAATTGATACATCAAAGGGAGTTAGCCCTATAACCTAGAAGTTTGGTCCACCTAAAATGCACCCATAGCCTAGGACTAATCCCATTGTCTAACTCAAGTTGAGAGATATTGAATCACCCTTTCAAGGGTGAAAATTTGAGCTATAATAGGTATGACAAGAATGACTTTTAAAATGTTCAATAGGACTCTGAGAATATTAATTTGATATATCAGGGCCTGTCATGTCAACAATAAAATTTATAAAGGAAATGGTTAGTGACCAAAAAACTAAGCATAAAACCATTGAAAAAACTAAGGAACTAACTTTAAATATACGAATAAACCCACAAAATAACATAAGGAAAGGCATTTATTGATATGGATCATAAAATATTTTTAGGAAAATATGTGGATTTAAAATCAATTAAATGTCATTAATTAGGTATGAGACCTACTTTAAAGATCAATAATTAAGTTTTGAGGGATTAATTTTTGGAGTTTCACATACATATTTTACAGTGAAAGGGACACATTAGTCACAACACAAATATTATTATCTTTTTAATAATGGGCATGTTCTGATTCTACCAAAAAATAGAAATATATATAACTATAAATATGGAAGTTAACATTCTTATAACTTTTATAATGGGCACATGCCCATTCTACACAAGCATTTCATAATATAGGAAATTATCAATTAAGAAGTCATTAGTCTTATATTTTGTAGAATGGGAATGTGCCCATTATACATGTGAAGCAATTAGTAATGCTTATACAATAATTAATTAATAATCTAATATTCTTATCTTTTATATAATGGGCATGCTCCCATTCTACACATGAATTTAAGAATATAGGAAATTATTAATTATGAGGTCAATAGTGTTTTATTTTTTAGAATGGGCATGTTCAAATTATACATGTCAAGAATCTCAGAATATTTAGATAATAATTAATTAGGAATCTAATATTCTTATCTTTTTTAAATTGGTCATGTACCCATTCTACACAAGAATATACACAATATAGGCAATTATCTATTAGGAAGCCAATATTCCTATCTTTTGTAGAATGGGCATGTACCCATTATACATGTCAAGAATATAAGGAAAAATTAGACAATTTTCAATTAGGAAGAAAATAATATTATCTTTTATAAAATGATCATGCTCCCATTCTACATAAGAATCTAAGAATAATTATAGAGGGTGATTCCTTTAATTTACTCAATTGAATTAGATTTTTTTTTCAATCCTTATTGGTCAATTATGAATATGATTAATGACATTCATAATTTGTTAATCTATTTTTTTGAGTTCTCCTTATATCACATCTATAGGGAAGGGAATTTTATGGGTAGGTAGTTTACGAATTGGGAGTGTATTTGCAGTTGTTCTCTAAGTGGGATAACCCTAATAATATCCCTATTTTTATTTATTCCATTAGTAATGATGAATTTGGATTTTTGGATATCATTGATTCTTAGTCTCATTTTCAAAATCATGATGGATAACATCATGACTTATTATTCCATTGATGAAAGGCTAGTCATGCATAATTTTTTAATTTTACATCAAAGATCAATGTTAAGTTTGAATAATCATCTCATCACATCACCCAATCATGTAATTTTCAAATAAATTCAGCTATATTTAAATTTAAAAAAAGGACATGGCCTATGTTTTTCCACCTAGGTGATTTTAGGGAGAAGGAAGGTGGTTGGTGTGAGAAGATATAAACTTAAAAATGACAAAGAGTTATATTTTTTGGGTGTGAGCACTTATAACATAAGGTTTTTGATATATTTAAAGAGAATTTGGTATTATGTATTGAAAATGGGAACCGATAAAAATATATCTTATTTAAAACTTGGTAAATGTGAAACTATGAGTAAAGGTAAGGGTAGAACTCATTAGATAATTTATACGCTCAAAATCAAGGGAAAGGGTAGTAAGAAAATCCAAGATAATGTTGGGGTGGCTATGATTAAAATTATAGATGAAGAGTTGGTAAAAATGTCATTTTATCTTAAAATAGAGGAAGGTGAGAAGGGAAAGTGTGAGGACAAAGAGGATCAATAAATAGTTTTGGAGCCAAACAAGTATGAGGATAAGGAGGCCTTAGATTTGGTTATATATCATGGAAAACTCAAGATTAATGAGGCTTCAATGTTGGTTATAGAGATTCATTATGAGATTACTACTTAGTTCTTTGTTAAGACTTCTAAAGATAGAGCCTTACCTCTCTCTTCCCATGATAGCCTATAAATGAGGGATTTTATATCTAAATTGGATAACCTTCGAGAATATTTCATCCTTCATAAATGTATGTTTTATTGGTTATTTTAATATATGAATTTAATAAGTAAGGAGAGAGATTCCAAGAACCAGATTGAGACTTTTTTTTTTTGAAAATGCTTATTAATGATGAAATTTATAAGATAAAGAGGAAATTTGATGGACTGGAGGAGGAAGTGGTTGTTAAAAATAGAAGAGTTAATAGTTTAGAAGTTGAGGTGGGAAATATTAGAACCAATATAGATAAAGTTAGTAATTGGAGCATGGTTTCTATGGAGAACTACATGAAATACTTGGATCAATTTTAGTATTATATAATCAAGAATAAAGTCTAGTTGTTGGGATCAGGTTAGGAATGTAATAGAAAACACACTAGGGATACTAAAAATATGGTCACTAAATAAAAAATTTAAGAACTTGATGAACCAATCAACCATATCAAACTCATGAAAGACGGATGGAAGATGACCTTAAATATGGAGATTATGAACTTACCTAAATCTTATCGAGTTGGTGTCATATATTTTTTTCTATCATTTTGTTTTTGTTTATCTTTGTTTTTGTTCTCTCTTGTTCTGATTTTCATCTAGTTTTAGTCTGGTTGTTTTTTTATGTTATAGCCTAGGAGGCTTGTCCTATGTGTATCCATAATATTCACCTCTATTTTTTTCTATATCACATTGTAATAAGTTTGGGTCCCTATGAAAATACCCTTTTTAGTCTTTATAAAAAATATTAACAATATTAAACTAATTTTTGTCTTATTATTCCTATCATGTTCAAAATGGGCATGTGCCCATTTTTCACTAGTCTTTATTAGTGATATTATCAACATTTTACGATATTGATGTTTATGTTATTCCATGATTAAATCCTAATAATGAAAATTTATAGATTTAAATATTAATAACTATCCTTCCAATTTATAACTAAATAGATTTATTTTCCATGGTTTAAAAACATGATGCACTCAAAAAATTATGACCAATTGTTTATAATAGGAAAATATGGCCCTTGTATAGAGTGATCCTTACTGAGATATTCCTTATATTATTGGTGCATTACACTATGATAAAATACATAAGTAGTGGTTTGTATAAATATATTCTCCATATAACTATCATAGTGACATTTATTTCATACCCAATTAAGGGAACATCAAGAGATTGGGATAATGTTAAACATGAAATGCATTTTAGAGAATGTATTAAGTTTTTAATTGGATCAAATAAATAGCAACACACATTCATGCAAAATTATTAAAATGGATCTATAATTTTTATTATATATAAAAGTAGTAGGATTCATTCAAAGAAACATCAAAAATATTTTCATCATTCTTATGGTTTGAATTTAGAATCATGTATAGATGAAGACATTACCAAAGTGGAAACCATTCAATGTATTTATGATGGAATTATAGTAGTATTTAGAATACTTTATAAATATTAATTCACTTCATCTATCCCACACCAATTTAATATTGATAAATAATTAGAAAAAATAACTTTTCATTCAAAAATGTTTACATATATAAAGAGGTAACTATTGTTGAATCTATATAAATAAACCTTTGTATCACACTTATAAGAGATAAGGGCATCTATAACGGATAAAAATTTATTAAGTCAATATAAAAGAGTATTTAATAAAACTAAATCTTCAACATCTAAAGTGATGTAACATTTAATATTTAATGATAAATCATTAAATATTAGAGTTGAATGATGTTACCAAGCTCCTTAAAAATACTAGTATCAATCCCTTGACTTATGAAGTGTTGATAAGTTGGTTAGATATATGTTTAGAAATATTATACTTATTTAGTGAAAGTCAATATTTCTTCCCTTCATGAAATTAACTAGCAATATCTTGGACATTGAGTTGGAACATGATTATATGATCCTGAGACTAACTTCTACATTACTAATGGAAAACATACCATCATAGTTTAGAAAATTATATTGGAAAACCATGAGTTTGTTACCTTACATGATAGAATAAAAAAAATTTAACTCGTATTCTTTCTACCAAATACACAACATATCAGACAATCAGTATCTACAACCCATAGAATATGGCCAAAAAATGGATTCAAGCAAATTGTATTGACCAATTGTACAAATCTAGGGTGATGTGGATCTTATAAAAAATACCACAACACCCAAGTTGTAGCCATGGAAAGGCAGATAGCTAAACATCACTTGAAATAATTAATTTTTTTACTAAAATAAATACATTAAATTAAAATATCTATTTAATTAATTTATATATCAAATTAATGTAAATTATTTTTATGTTCCATATAAGCATTTTAAAAAGAGTGTCTAGACATTTTTGAAAAACTAAAAATGGATAGCGCTAGTGATAAGCTACCATTTCTGCTTAGTGATAAATGTAGACACCAGAATTGTGTCTAACCCTTGTCATCCTCCCTTTAACCCCTGTCGACCATTTTCCCACAAACCTTACCCCTGGCAGCATGTAAGAGTGAGTAGAAGACAAAAATTAGACTTTGTCTTGATTCTGCATCTACCGACACCGGTCACTACTCGATCGACGTCACCGACGTCGGTCATCTTTTTAGCCAACGTCAGCATTCCTGTCGGCATCAGTCAGCCTTAAACTACGTCTGTTAATTCATTTCTCAATCAGTTATCCATTATTCAGTTGCCAATCAGTTTGGCAACCAGTTATTAGACCTACAGCATCAAAACGTTTCTTTGATCCGATCCCCACAGCAACGACCAACCAGTTTTCTTGCATCCAACCAAACGATCACCATTTTTTCTTGCATCCAATCAATCTACGATCAATCTCTCGTGTCTCTCTCTCTCCAGTACAGGAACTCTACTTCGGTCATCTGGTAGCACAATGACAACTTCAATCATGTCTCTTATCATGTCTTCAGTGTGTAATAGGTAAGTATCTTGCTCTGTATTTTTGTTTTATTTTCAGGTTATTGTTTTTTATTTACTGTCATCAACTCTTATTTAGACCTAGACTATAACCCTGAGACCTTATTTCTTCCCATATCAACTCTATCTACCATTCCAAAATATACAGTCACTCTACCCAAATCCCTGTAAAAACCCCCAAATAATCCTTCTGACTCCTAAACTGACTCCTTAACCCTCAGACACCATTCTGTGACCCTAAAATCTGTCCAGACCCTGACCAGACCCAACCGGACTTGACCAGACTCGACCAGACCTGTCCAAGAAATGTTGCCCCAACTGATGCTAGTCATTACCCTGACTGACGCTGGCACTTTAACCAATGTCAGCACCCTTCCCTGACCGATGCTGATAAAGAGACCGAGACCAGTGACTGTGCAGAGCATTTTGCTACATATCAGGTATGCATTTTATTTTTCATCTTTTATTTTCTTTCATTCTGTCTCTCATTTCTACCAGTCAAATATTCTATTTTTAATTAGTGGGTTGATATCCCTTAAGTAAGTCTTTGTACTTCAGGGATCAAGCGTTTGCTTGACAGCCCACCATCTCTCCGTCTAATGTTTTTTCGTGTTTAGTCTATTTTTCTTTGCAGGTGTCATTCCTCCATAGCCAAAGAGGAGTACCTTCCAACATCTGATTTTAGTGTGCATGACCATATCCAAGTATCTTCTAACCTTGACCATTTCTTTTAGTTTCTCATTTTCTTCTTTGAATGTAGAAAGTGATTTAGCATAGAAACATTCTGGCACGCCCAGTGGGACCCTAGGGCCTTCCTTGGGTTATTTCTTTCTTTCGTTCATATAGGTGCATTAGGTTCCTTCCTTTTTCACCTCTTTCATCTCTTCTAAATGACATCATAAGCAGGAATAAAAAGAACTTTTGTTTTCTTTCTTGCACTTCTAGACTAGTCAAAACTCATATTCTTCAACTCTTTCTCCATTCGTCTTCATACGAACAAACATTTTGACTTGGACTTAAAACACTTTGCATTCATTTCTGTTTGCTTGCATTTCTTAGACCACACATAGTAATTAATAAATGCATATTGAATTAATTTAGTCCACTTGATGTTACACGACCAAACCACTTACACAAAACAAACATCATAACTTACCTGAGACAAGGCCCGACTGGGATTTCATCCCCCAGCAGATACCTTACCCGTCCTGGAGATCTTACTTGGATTTCATCAACAAGGGGAAAGCCCACTTCATTTTCTGGTAGAGTCTAATCTCTAGGGGAAGTATATTTTGGCTAAGCGGGCCCAGTTTATCACTAGACTCGTGAAGTGAGGGGAGCTTGCTCCTTAGCACTAGGCCTTGTATAAAACCTAACACAGACTTCTTGAGCACCATAACTAACTCAAAACCATCCATAGACTGCTTCTTCTATGACCCGAATCAAAAGCCAATCTTCCTCTACACACATTCTAAGGCATAAGCCACTATAATCCTAATAATTTACTCTTAGGGTTTTAGGATCTGCTTGTGTTCTTCATCTTTTTAGTTCTTATCTGCTTGTTTGAGCTTGTGAGGATGTTCTTTCTTGCCTTGAATGGTTCTGACTCGTAGTCAATCCAAGGCTCTAGTCGATCATGCGAGGCATCACCCGCTTCCATCTACCCCACCCATAACTAGCCCTATAATGGAGTTCAACTCAGAGACTGAAAGAACTCCTACTAGACCATCCCTGACCCAAACGCCTATTATCCTAGAAGGGAACCAATATTTTGCACGATTCTTGGACCTCAACGTCAAAGCCTTGCAGCACTATCTCACGAATAGCCGAACGCGAGACTCCTTAGGCAATCTAATTTATGGAATGCCGACCTCTTTTCTCGAAACTATGGCCATATCAACAGCGTCCATAGTTCAACCCTTAGACACCAAGGCTATTGCTTCGACCAATGACTAGCCTTTGACCAACCATCCAAGTGTGGCATCTCCCTCCATCGTTGGGCCCACTTCCATTAGGGTTTCGGCCCCTATCAATCTCAGCCCACTCAACCACTTTCTACCCCCTTTCAGAATCTGGTCATCTCTATTCCACTTACCCTTGCTCCTATCAACACTAGGGTGGCTACCTATCCATTGGCCCATGTTACCACTAACCAACCTCCCGCGATGACATCGAACCTAGTCATGCCTTCTACCCAACCATCCTTAGTTTCCTCCTCTATCCCTATGACTAGTCATCCATACGTTGCACCCTTACTGGTACAACTGACTACGTCGTATACCTCTTCTAGCCTCTTTCAAGCACCTTACAATCTAGGGGGTGCTCCACCCACCAATCCGTCAGTAGATATCATCAAAATGCTGATGGACAAGATGTCCAACCTAGAGACCTCTGTTTTTGCCTCACGCAATACTCTCTCATACAAACAAATTTGCAATGAGCCCATTCATCCTTCTGTCTTGATCAGACCATATCCCAGCCAGTGGGAACTTCCTAAGTTTTCTCATTTTCAAAGTAAGGAAGACCCACAACAGCACTTACGGGCATTCAGACATGCCTGTTACCTTATCGCCCACAATGATGCGTTGCTTTTACACACATTTCCTATGTCTCTCTTGGGTGCTACACTTGATTGGTACAGCTCCCTTCCCAGCCATTCCCTCTTCACATTCACTTAGCTGGCCCAACTCTTCCTCGATCATTTCTCGATCAACATCACCAAGAAGGTCTCCATCACAGACCTCTATTCTATCTGCCAATTCGAGGATGAATCCATTGCTGATTTCGTTGCTCGATGGAGGGGTCTTATCAATCAACTCTCCTTTTCCTTACCCCAACCTGAACTTATTGAACTTTTCTCCCAAGCCTATGCCAAACATATTTCTTCCACCTTGAGGGTTCAGACCTTCCACACTTTTGACAAAGCCTTCACAATGACCTGTAAACTTGAGTTATGTGCCGTCGAGGAGAATAAAGTCAAGTTATGGAGCAAGAATCCCAACTCCAAGACCAATGACCCCTCTTCTAAGCCTTCCTCATCCAATCCTAAATCTAAAGCTTCAACAAATGCTGTGGTCATTAGATCTTCTTCCTCTTCACCTTCAACTAATCAACCTAAGCCATCCACATCTCAGAGTGCCACCTGCCAATTTTAGCAGAGATACATACAGCGACAGTTTACTCCACTCAGAGAATCATACGCGTATGTGCTAGAAAAACTCATCAAACAAGGGGTCCTCAATCTCCCCCAGATCCGACCACCTCCACAATTTGATCCCTCACACGCCATCCCTATGTGGTATAGGGAAAATGACTTCTGTAACTACGACCATGTTAAAGGTCATGACACAGGCAACTATAAAACCCTTAAAAACATAATCCAAGACATGCTTGAAAAGGGTGACCTCATTCTAGACAATCCCAATGCACCACCTAATCAGGGTATCGACATCTTCAAACAACCATTCCCCAATCATCCACCAACTCAAAACAATGTCCAGACCTTGATTGACAACACTCATGAACACAACATTCGAACAGTCAATACATTCTTGCCCTTCATTTCAAACCAACCTCAAGAGGTGAGTCCATCCATCAGTCCATCATATGTGGACGAACCTCTTTCTCTGGTTAGTTCTCCATCAACCTCTCTCATCTTGGAGGACACCTCGACCTTACCAACACCACCGGTTTCACCATCTTCCTTCTTACTACCCATGGAGGACCCAACCTTTCCTACTCCTCGACTGCAAGTGGAGGGCACAATCATCCCTACCCTTTACCTGCTTGAGGAGCTTCATTCTCTGATTTCTTCTCTACCCAGGGAAGAACCTGCCTCTCCCTCGTCTCCAACCAAGGATGAACCTGTCACGACTTCATCATGTCTTGGGGCCGAAACTACCACACCTTCGGTCCCACAATTGTCAACATCTTCTCAAGAACCCAAACCTCATCCCACATCTTCTCAGCCATTTTCCTGACTAGTGGAGAAACTTAAACTTCTCCCTTCAAGGAAAGTGGAGCATCAGGGATTGTGGGAACGTCTCACAGCTCTTCAACATGCCCGTGCCCTCTCATCTCATGCTGCTAATCCTCCCATGGCAGAACCTCCCAAGACTATCAACAAAAACTAGACTTCCACTGCTAGACCGTCTACATCTCCATCAATCACATCAAAACCAAAACCCTAATCTACCCTACCTAAACCAATCAAGTCACTCGGTGTTCACCCTGTTTCTACCCTCACTCATCCACAAGTGAAGGTGGACCTAGACCAGACTTCAACCAATAGTAGTCTTCAACCCAAATCATAGAAGATTGCCAAACCACAGAGGTGAATGCCTCCTCTCCCATCACCATTTCCCTCCATTTTGGGCCCTCATCCTTCAACCCTAACCAGAGTCCTTCCCACTTTGACCTCTAATCAAAACCAGTTGCCTCCTTTGCTTCTTTTACCTATTGCTAGCCTACCCCCTCCCAAAAGGGTGGTACCTCTCATGAAGAATGTACCATCTCCACCTGTCGTTGCACCATCGACTCAGAAGGTGGTACGAAAACCTCCTCCAACTTCGCCCAAGCAAAAGTCACCGGCATCGCATACATCGACGAGCACCGACCCTTTAGTGGGCTCATACTCTTTGATCTTGCACTGACTTTTGTAGACTTCCAACATAACTCTTCCACCCATCAGGCCCTTCCAACCTCTCGGGTCTAAGCCCTCCTGGTTCAATGACACGAAGATTTGATTATACCATCATACACCAAGACACGATATCGAGACTTGTTGTGCCCTCAAGGCTGTCATTTGCCCCTATCTGGAGAAAGACACTCTTCTATTTGAGGACACTCTCGACCGACCCCTGACTCCTTCTCATAACCCTCCAACCTCTTCAAATCCATCACCATCTCATCAATAGGTTACAACCCCATTATCTCCTTCACCTCTTATCTTTGAAATCAATGCCATTCACATCACCACTAGGTCACAAAAGGACAAGGTGAAAGAAAAAGCCACCATTCCTTGGACCTACCCTTTCATCAATCCACCTCAACCACCCAAGCCTAAGATTTCTATCCTTGGCGCACCTCAACCCTCCTCTTCAGGACCAATCCATGACTCCATGTTGAAACAACTTCATCAGATGCCTATGAAGATGTCCCTCTATGAACTCATCCAATCCTCACCTCAACATCATCAGGCCCTCATCCAAGCCCTGTAGGCAGCAGAGGTCCAACCCAAGGACCCCTAGCCACTTGCTGCCCTTGTCCACTCCTTAGCCCCTGTTGCCTCCATCACATTCAGCGATTCTGAGATTCCCACATCCAACACGGAAGATCAAGATGATGCCCTCTTCATCACTGCCTATGTCGATCAAATACGCATTAAATGCATTATGATCGATGGAGGCACCAAAATCAACATTATCTCCACCCATGCCTTTGATCAGTTGGCTCTTCCCAAGAATTGCATCTCCAAAACTGATGCAATCTTGCACTCCTTTAATGACACCACTACCACGACCATTGGCACAGTCATCCTTCACATTCGCATTGGTCCACGCACAGTCTCAAAGCTCTTCTACATCATTGAAGGAGAGTTTCAATATAACATGTTACTGGGCTGACCCTGGATCTGTGCCATGGCCTGTGTCCCCTCCACTCTGCACCATTGTGTGAAATTTGAGCACGATGGACAAGTACACACCATTCCCGCTGACCCTTCACCCTTCAAAACTTGTAACACCACCTACCATCCAAATGACATCCTCATTCCTATCAAGCCATCAATCTCGGCACCGCCTCCATCTGCGGAAGCTTTGACCAATTCACAAAAGGCAGTCGCCCTCACACCTCCCCTTCAAGCGACAACCATAGACCCCATGGAAGACATCCTCCAAAGACTTTCATTGGGGGAGTATCACTTGCTGACCTTAGACATGTTCCAAACTCCACAAGAGTATGGACGCCTTCATCACAGCCCCAATTATGACCATCAAATTGGGATGATCGTACCTTATGGTCCTCCTCACCTCTGAACCAACCTTGTCTATGGGGGGCTCAATCAAGCTCCTACTAATAGTAATCCTCTTTCTTCACCTCAACCTTTTACATCAGACTTCTCATTTCTTGGCAACCCCACCTTTGCACACACTTACCTTTATAGGTGTGCATAGAAGGGTTTTGGTTTTAGACGCTATGAGCAGGGCTCCCATCAGCCTATTGAACTGCTCAACGATGATGATGCCAAGAAATGGTATGGCCTGGGATATCATGACCCCACTCAAGACCTTATAGACCTTTGTCCTGAACCAACCATTGACCAATCTCCTCCACACTCACCTATTCTTCCCCCTTCACCTACAGAGTCAGTGGTTTCCATTCCTCCTAGTTTTTTTTTTTTTTTCATAAACACCATCCACCTGGAACCCTTGACTTATCAGCTCAATGGGGTGCCCAAGTCTCTCCCTCTCATTTTTCCCAGCATGATTGAAGATGAGTCAGCAACCATTCACACTGTCCACTGCGTTGACGATGATGCCATTCTTTCTTACATGGGCACTGACAATTCTTTCATCCAACACTCCCTCCCTTCTGAGACCCAGGTTATGTTAAATGAATCAACCATTGACATCAACCTTCATTCTTATGATGTTCCTTATGTCTTAAATATTGGCCAATCTTTAGACGCTCAGGAGAAGCTTGACTATACCCAGTTCCTCTCTGACCATAGCAAGGCCTTTGCCTGGACTTACAGTGACATGCCTGGCATCGACCCTACCATCTCTACCCATAACATTGTCACCAAACCAGAGGCTAAGCCTGTCAGGAAAAAGCTTTGAAAGATGCATCCTCACATTGCCCTCCTTATCAAAGAGGAGCTTCAGTGCCTCCTTTCTATCTCCTTCATCTAGCCCATTGATTATCCACAGTGGGTCTCTAACATCGTCCCAGTCACCAAGGCGACTGGGGGGATCCAGATCTGCACGAACTATCGCGACCTTAACTTAGCCTATCCCAAAGACTACTTTCCTCTTCCCGACATTAACCAACTTGTTGATCTTACGACCGGCCATGAGATGCTATCTCTCATGGACAGGTTTTCAGGATACAATCAAATCCTGATTGCTCCAGAAGATTAGCACAAGACCACTTTCATTACCCCATGGGGGACTTTCTGCTATCGAGTCATGCCTTTCGGCTTGAATACTATAGGCACCACTTATTAGTGTGCCATGACCTACATTTTCCATGATCTCCTCCATAAAATCATGGAGGACTATGTGGATGACCTGCTCGGCAAGTCCAAGCTTCGTCATGACCATCTGACCATTCTCAAGATCATCTTTTCTCACCTTCTTCAGTATAATGTTCATCTTAACCCCAAGAAATGTGTCTTTGGGGTCCTCTCTGGCAAGCTTCTCAGCTTCATCATTTCTTTCTGTGGTATTGAGATAGATCCCACCAAGATTTGCGCTATCCTCGAAATGCCACCCCTGACCAATCTCAGGCAGCTTCACAGTTTGCAAGGGAAGCTCCAGTCCATTCGCCATTTCATCTCACAGCTTTCTGACTAATTCCAACCTTTTCATCATCTCCTTAAGAAGGACGTCTCCTTTACATGGGATAAGGACTGCCAAGATGCTTTTGAAGCCCTTAAATGCTATCTGGTCTCTCCACCAGTCCTCATTCCACCTAAAGATGACCAACCCTTCTACCTTTATATCTCAGCCACTAATCATTCATTAGGTTCCATGATCGCGCACCGAGATGAGCATCACCGTGAGCAAGTGGTCTATTATATCATCTGAACACTGGTTGACTATGAAACTCGATATACCCATACCGAGAAACTCTATTTGGCATTATTCTTTGCCGCTACCAAGCTCTGCCACTATCTTCTTAATCACAAGACCTTTGTCATCACCCACACCGACCCTCTCAAGTACATGCACTCTAAGCCATATCAAAATCAATGTATGGCTTGGTGGCTCATGCTGCTTGCTGAGTTTGATCTCGAATTCATCCAGTAGAAATCTATCAAGGGGAAAACCATCGCTGATCAACTAGCAGATGCCCCTCTTCCTGACAATCAACCTTAGCAGTGTGAGTTTCCTAATGAATCTATCACTATGCTTTCCATCGATGACACCACCTATCAGATGACCATGTTCTTTGACGGCTCCAAATATCAACTAGGTGGGGGTGCTGGGGTCATTCTCATCCCACTCGAAGGGGAGCCCATGCCTCTGTCTTTTAAGATCGACTTTGATTGTACCAATAATATGGCCAAGTACGAGGCCTTAATTTTGGGAATTCAGACTGCCCTCTCTCTCAACATCAAGTCCATCAACATCTTTGGTGACTCATAGCTCATCGTCAATCAGGTCAATGGTTCATACCTCTGTAAAAATGAAATTTTGCAAAGGTACAAAAACCGTGTTGACATTCTCCTTGCATCTTTCGACCATTACCTCCTACAGACTGTTCCTCGATCCATAAATAAGTTTGCTGACACCATGGCTTCTCTCACTTCACATATCCCATCTTCCTCATCTGCATCCAGACTTTTTGTCATAGTGCGTCGTGTGTCGTTGCCTTCATATTTCTCTCCTCACATTAATCATGTCAACACTATAGACCCTAACCCACGAGATGCTTGGTATAAGCAACTTGTGGACTTCTTATCTTTTTCTGTCATTCCTCCCAACCTCTCTAACAATGCATGATGAGCTTTTATCAAGCGTACTGCTCGCTATACCATGTTAGGGGGTCTTCTCTATAAGCAAGGCTTTGACAACCTTCTTCTTTGCTGTCTCACCTCCACTGAAGCATCTCAGGCCATTAAGCAAGTCCACGATGGGATTTGTGGTGGACATTTCAGTGGGAATTCAGTTACCAAGCGCATCCTTCAGCTTGGCTATTATTGGCCTACCCTTCATCAAGACTGTAGCGACTATGTTCGGCATTGCATCAAGTGTCAGTAGCACTCTAACTTGCTTCATCTTCCTATTCACGCCTTACAAATTGCTCAGGATTTCTGGCCTTTTTCTCAATGGGGTTTAGATCTCATCGGTGAGATTAACCCTCATTCGTCTCTTTGTCATCAATCCATCATCACAGCCATTGAATATTTCACCAAGTGGGTGGAAGCCATTCCTCTCATCTCCACAAAAGCTGACAAGATCGTCGACTTCATTAGTACCCATATCATCTATCATTTTGGTGTCCCTCACAAGATCATCACTGACAATGGCAAGTCCTTCAAAAACAAGACTATCCAAAAGCTATGCGATTCATTCGGCATCAAGCTCAGTTTCTCTTCGCCTTACTACCCACAAGCAAATGGGCAGGCCGAGGCTTCCAATAAAATTCTCACCAAAATTCTCATGAAGGTGGTCAACAACACTGGAAGGGACAGGCACATTCACATTCCCTTCGCTTTGTGGGCCTACCACACTAGCATTTGAACCTCTACGGATGCTACCCCTTTCTCTCTCATGTATGGAACAGAGGCTGTCTTACCTCTCGAAGTACAGATCCCATCTCTCTGCATTTCTCTACATGACATCCTTTCCAATGATAACTTTCATCAAGATCACTTAGCTCAACTTGAGTTACTTAATGAGCACCGTCTTGATGCCCTTAATCATCTCCATGTCTATTAACATTGCATCAAGCATGCCTATGACAAAAATCTATGAGAATGAGATTTCAACATCGAAGACCTCGTCCTCAAAGAGAATAAACACGTGACCAATATAGAGCAAAGTAAACGAGGCAAGTTTGCTCCTAATTGGCTCAGACCTTTCATTATCACACACAAGTATGGATCAGGGACTTATCATTTGTCCTCTCTTGATGGATGACCAGAACCTGAGCCTCTTAATGCGTTGCATTTGTGACCATTCTACTACTAATCGAGTACTCATCCACTTGACACTTAACTTGAGCTCGTCCCTTGAGCAATCCCCATCCTCTTAGTCCTAATTCCTTTCATCCCTATTCCTCTTAACAATTTCCTCTATAACCCTTTTATGATGTATGGATGCTTTGTCCTAATAAAAGGGAGCCCTTGACCTTCTATAGTCCTATCCATAACTCACATTTCTGTCAAAACAAATCAAGATGTCAAAATATCCATGGTCACCATATCAATATCAAATCAAAAGGCAGACTGCTCCCTCAAAGGATAGCTGTACTATCATTTGCTGTAATTAAATAGACTGCTCCCTCAAAGGATAGCTATTCAAAAGCCCTTATATTAAACAAAATTCTAGACCACTCCCTTGAAGGATGGCTATGACTAATCTGGCAATAAACAACATTATCTTAGAATCTTCCCGCATCGATCAGCTTCACAACTGACCACCAAGCAAATGACATCTCTATGTAGACTTCTCGCATTGATCAGTCTACACCTAAAAAAAAAAGAAAAAAAAAAAACGAGTCACGGACTTGACTTATAGTTGTCTCAGGGTCTCCCATAAAAAAAGGGCAAAGTTATCTCTGCTCTTAAAATGAGTTACCCTATTTCCTCCTCCTATCACCTGCTCAAGGGACTTCGAGCTCACTTTAATGTCAAAGTGATTTGATTACCATTCTAACACAACATCTGGTCAATGACATCATGCATGAATGGAGCTCTTGGTTCTAATAACCCCTATCTATGTTGTCATTCTAGTCCTTGTCAATGAAAGAGCAATATGCCTTTCGCTTCATCTACACTTTGGTCACATTCACTTTCATCACTTGTCCATCCTAATCAACTCAACTCACCTCTCTTTTCAAGCCACTCCCATAGCCTATTCACACTAGTTTCTATGAACACCAATACACATGGAAACTATCAACCAGACACAATTTATGTTAAGCATAAACCAATACTTGCTGAAGCATAAATAGACCTCAATTCATCTTTACAATACATCCATCACAAATATGGAAAATTGCTAGGGATGAAAGACCCCTCACCCAATGTTGCAAAATACACCATATGGAAAAGGCTGCAACATCATCTTACCCTCATCATTCATCATGACCAAGACCAATCATCGACCATTTTGTCTCTTCGTCCGAACTACATTGGTCTGAGGCCCTAAGACCGAGGCTATGTAGGTAGCACTCAGATGATACGACATCATCTGGGGTTAGCTTGACCACCCTCGTTTATTCATCTCTCTGATGGATAGACCTTCTTTCCTCCTTTTAACCATGACCTTGCCCTCGACCACGACCAATTCCCTCACTTTGACCCTTCCTCCCTTTTAGGGAGAACTACATTGGCCTTAGGCCCTTCCACAGGGGCTATGTAGGCAACAATCAGTTGACATGGGGTCTTTTGAGGTTAGCTCAGCTGCATCCTTCATCCATTCCTCCACCTCGACCAATGACCATTGGAGATCATGCCTATCTCCTCCGACTTCAACCACTTCCAAGACAATGTTGCCTTAGTTGTTTTTGCATGTATGCTACCTCATGACTGGTTAGCAGAATTGTGTGTAGACTATTTTTGGACCCTCACAAGTATAGGATCGCAAGCCAGTTGATCCGCACTATTTGTGACTTTTTCATGTTTCAAGGAGCACTTCCTGAGCCTGGGATACCTAGAACACGATGACCATTTAGAGCTTTAGTTTAGATTGAATAACCCAATCAGTAGATGACTAAATGCTGGGGCCTAGTTACTTTAATTTTGGCACTCCTCAACCCTTGACCTACGACACTTTGACCTACCATCTCGTGAAGTGGTATGCGTGCAATCATGACTTTTGCCGCATTCACCCTCAAAACCGTTTTCATCCTCTCTTTGTCAAATTAGCACCCGATTCTTGGTTCCCTTCCTTCGACTCTTGCTTTGAGGGGGAATACCTCATCCATAATCAGGGCAATCCACCTCCTATTTTTGTCTTGCAGTTCATCCAGAACAACCAACAAGACGGAATCGACCTTATCCCACACCTGGGGAAACCACCTCCTATTTTTTTCTTGCAGTTTGTCCAGAACCAACAAGACAAAATTGACCTTATCCCACACCTGGGGCAACCACCTCCTATTTTTGTCTTGCAGTTCATTCAAAATAACCAACAAGACAAAAAGGGGCAAATGTAGACACCAGAATTATGTCTAACCCTCATCGTCCTCCCTTTAACCCCCATCAACCATTTTCCCACAAGCCTTACCCCTGGCAGCATGTAAGAGTGAGTAGAAGACTAAAATTAGACTTTGTCCCCATTCTGCATCTGCCAACACTGGTCACTACTCGATCGACGTCACCGACGTCGATCATCTTTTCGGTCGACGTCGACATTCTTGCCGGCGTCGGTCAGCCTTAAACTGCATCCATTAATTCATTTCTCAATCTGTTATCCATTATTCGGTTGCCAATCGGTTTGGTAACTGGTTATCGAACCTACAGCATCAAAACATTTCTTTGATCCGAACCCCGCAGCAACGACCAACCAATTTTCTTGCATCCAACTGAATGATCACCATTTTTTCTTGCATCCAATCAATCTGTGATCAATCTCTCGTGTCTCTCTCTCTCTAGTACAGGAACTCTGCTTCGGTCATCTGGCAGCACAATGACAACTTCAATCATGTCTCTTATCATGTCTTCAGTGTGTAACAGGTAAGTATCTTGCTCTGTGTTTTTTATTTACTATCATCAACTCTTATTTAGACCTAGACTACAACCCCAAGACCTTATTTCTTCCTATATTAACTCTATCTACCATTCCAAAATATACAGTCACTCTACCCAGATCCCTGTAAAAACCCCCAAACAATCCTTCTGACTCCTAAACTAACTCCTTAACCCTCAGACACCATTCTAAACCCTAAAATCTGTCCAGACCCTGACCAGACCCGACCGGACCTAACCAGACTCGACCAGACCTGTCCAAGAACTGTTGCCCCGACCGATGCCGGTCATTACCCCAACCGATGCCGACACTTTAACCGACGTCGGCACCCTTCCCTGACCGACGCTGGCAAAGAGACCGACACCGGTGACTGTGCAGAGCATTTTGCTGCATATCAGGTACGCATTTTATTTTTCATCTTTTATTTGCTTTCATTCTGTCTCTCATTTCTACCAGTCAAATATTCTATTTTTAATCAGTGGGTTGATATTCCTTAAGGAAGTCTTTGTACTTCAGGGATCAAGCGTTTGCTTGACAGCCCACCGTCTCTCTGTCTAACGTTTTTTCGTGTTTAGTCTATTTTTCTTTACAGGTGTCATTCCTCCACAGCCAAAGAGGAGTACCTTCCAACATCTAATTTTGTTGTGTATGACCATATCCAGGTATCTTCTAACCTTGACCATTTCTTTTAGTTTCTCATTTTCTTCTTTGAATGTAGAAAGCGATTTAGTGTAGAAACATTAAAATATGGGAAAAATATGTTTTTGTTTTTTTATCTCTACATAAATGGTAGGATAGCTTATTGCCTTTGTAATGACAATGACCAAGATTTTAATAGAAATCCATTAGATAAACCCAATATATGATTATTCAGAGGTATAATGGGTATGTTTACCTAAGAATCACCTATACTAGTAGAAAGAGTTATGAGTGGAGAAGCTTGGAGAAAAACTACTATTCAACTTGGTGTGAAGGTAGAAAGTATAATGCCTTTTTTCAAAAGAGTTAAAGAGAATAGAGTCTCAAGGGTGAAAATTATGGACTACTTAAGATCATGGGTACCTAAAGAAATAAATTTGATGGAATGAATTACATCAAATATAGTAAGTTTTTTGGCATCCATGAAAATCACTTTGTTAAGCATTACAAGGAATTTAGATAGGAAAATGGAAAAGGAAAAAGAGTACAATAGATGAAAATACATAATATCAAATGATTCCATGAACACCCTAAAACTGTATGTATCATTAGGTATCAAACATTATCAACCAATGGAGGAGGATACTTACGAGTTCACATGATAGTGTGTTTTTGTTTTTTTAATGCCTAGAAGGGGAGCACTAGAAAACCATATTTTAGTAAGATGCAATATAGACTCATTCCTTTTTTTAATACTTTATAAAGGCACAAGTGTGATACAAGTTACCACAAGTTGGAAGATGACTTAAATTATATACATAGTGGATAATAAAAAGTATTAGATGACACTTTAAATTTACTACACATATATCACTACTAGTACTATAATGTTTGATAATATTGTAAAATTTTTGTACTAAAAAAAATTAATTTCATATTTTAAGTCAATACTTTGGATCATGACATATCTTACATTGGTTATCTACATTACATTATTTTTGAAAATTGATAGCCACTTTTTCTTAATATTAAACTTATCTATGCATTTTAGAAATGGTGGCCGCCCATTATAAATAAATTTTAATTTCTATTCTAAACTTGTAAATTTAATATTGGTAGAAATTTTTAAGCCATTAAAAATAATGATGAACACAGATGGAGAGGATTATGGACCTGAGGTCTATAATTTAATTCTCAACTTCAACATAAGAGGAGACAAATAAATATATATATGACACATATAAACAATAATATGAACATTAGTAGAACATGTAAATTAGTTGTAGTAATATAACTAATCAAATAATTCTCCATAAATTGTCACTTCGCTCATAAATAGATATTAATTACTACTTATCAGTACTTATTTAAAAAATCATTACATCCCAATCTTGGTTTGATTCAGTTTGTCAAATATCAAATAATTAAAATTTAAAATTATTGAGCATATTTGACTAGGAAAAATGTACAATATATGTAAATTATCAGAAATATAGGTAAAACATTGACTAGAATATTACTAATACATTTTAAAAAATTCAATGTAAAATTGAATCTCAATATTAATATCTTCTGTAATGCCTCCATTATTGTTGAAGAAGAATTTATAATTCAAAAAAAATATTTAAAAAAGAAAGACACATTCTAAATTAAAATTGAGCATATACAACCAAGATGATATTTGACCTAGGTTTTAATCACTATGTGCACATAATTTCAATTACCATTTTGGTTTGTGTCTAATAAAAATTGTCAACGTATGATTTTTTTTTATGAAATTGTTGGTAAATACTAAAGTCGAGGCATGCCCCCTTTTTTTTGTGTTCTAAGAATTGAAAAATAAATGGGGGACAAGTTATTAATAATTTAGACAAGATTTGAAAGGAACTTGGTATTCCTTCTAATTATATAAGTACTATTATAGTCAACCTACTAGACAAAGGAGCAAGTTAAGAAATTTTTATCATTTCAATGAAAGTTTATTGTAAAAATGAATTTGGAAATGGAAAACGTCTTATGGTGACATTTTTTGCACAACAAACTTTATTAGGGATGAAAATTATGTAAGTAAATTTTTAAAAGAAGCTAATTTATCATATAAGTGTTGAATAAGGAAATAAATGAAATTGATTTACACTTCTTAATATATAAAATATTTTTTACAAAAAAAATTAGATTAAATTATTATTTAATGTTATTGAGAGTAATATTTTTCATTCATAATTTTAAATTGTGATTTTTAAAAAAATAGATACTATTGAAAAAATGATTTTTCCTCCAACATTTTAGACACTATGAATCTCTCCCCAATTTTTTTTGATATAGTGAGTATATTTAAAATAAATTAATCTTTAAGTTTCATAATAAGTTAGTATTTAACATATAATATCACAATGGTGAAAAGGACTTACTTTTAATAAAATATTAGTACTACATATTATTGAAAAAGAATTCTTAAATTGGTTGACTATTTAAGATATCATTACACTTAGGAATAAGTTGTTGGTATCAGGAGAATAAGGATTGTTTTTTAGAGTTATAGGGATTAATGAGTTTAGATCACTAACCAAACACCCATATTTTTCATATTCATGTTACCAATACTTCAATCATGCATTTATAATTTACTTGTTGAGTATTACAAGGAAACACTTTGATATTAGTTTATGTTTTAATTGAACTCAAGGGTACTATTGTCAATCAGGAGTGCTACGTTTTTAAAAATGTGTGTTTTTTCCCACTCCTGCTAAAATAATGAAATCTCTCATAAGGGTTGTTGAATTTAAAAGGGAGAGAATATCTAGATAGAGTATTGGTTCAATTGATGCACTCACTAAAATGGATCCTAATCCTACTAACTACTAATTTATGACTATGAAAAAGGTAAAAAGATATTACTTTCATTGGAATTGAAATGAAAACTTGGAATAAGGTGATGCACTAATGTATGTGACCAGTTTTTATTAAAATTGACACTCTCAAGAAGGGAATTAGATTGCATACATTCTCTTCACTTCAGGTATATGGCTTCTAAAATAGTGTTTCATGTAAAGGACCTGACAAGCTCACTCTTTGCATGGAAGGAATGAAAAGGTATTGAATTCACATCCAAAATTTTAAAAAAAAATTGATATTGACACTTATAATTACATATATAACTCAAATATATTGTATGAAGGTAAAAAAAATAGATAATAACATATAAAAACTAATGATTCACAATGTTATATCAAAGGCAATCACCATATACTTCACATAAAACCTAGAAATGGAGTAAAAAAGATTCTTATTTCTTCAAGAGGTGAGTAAAAACATTTGGTAATGAAAAAAAAATGTTTTAAAATAGATTAAAAATATAAAATAATAGAAAAAGGGAGACAAAGCAGCCCCAAAATAGAGATGACTAGCTTAGTCTTCAAATCCCTCAAGTTGCTACCTATTATTTCATATAATATCTCTTCTCACTTAAGTCCTTATAGTGAGGTAGAGGTATATTATCCTCTTTTAGATATTATTTAAAATTTATTAATCATTGATTGGTCAAGCTCGACCACTTTGAAGATGCCTAAATCCTTGCTTTCACACCCTATATACTAGCTCACATGTCCTTTTTTGAAGAGTGGTTCACCTCCTTGAAAATAGGTATTCGAGTCTTAATTATTCTCTCCATTGAAACCTTATAAAATGATTTATTATGTCTCTCCACCTTACTCAGGATTTTATAAGTCTCATTGATGCATCTTTGACCTATTCAACTTAGGCGTAAGAGGGAAAGAAGGTCTTGTTAGGAGTGTTAAAGACCTCTCAACCTTTTAATCCTTCTTCCAATAAAACCCATAACTTTATTGATTGAATAGGCATAGGAGACAAGTAGAAATATCAATAAATCCTTTTAAATATCTTTTATGCATCAATTTGGTGATTTTACCACTTGATTCCTTCTTTAGCAAAGTGGCATAACAAAGAGAAAACTAGGTTTTACTTTGTATCAAGAAAAATCACTACATGGATGGATTATATAGTTCAATTAAGACCTAAAAAAAGTAAATTGGATCCATAAAACCCTAAAAATATGTAATTTCTTTCCATTTTCTTGTTTTTCCACCCATTCCTTATATCCCTAAAAATGGTAAAGATCCTCGTACACAAGAGTGTATAGAGAATACTAGAAAAATAAACACATTTTTTAGGACCTCTAATAACCTTCAATCTCCATTAAAAATTTTAATATCCAAATCCATGTGGAAGTATCTCTTTTCTACCATTTTTCTCTCCAATTAGGCCTAATTAGGCCTCCTAAGCCTAGAAACAAAGATTTGGCCCAAATGGCTAGCCACACATGTGAAACCTACCATAAGTGTTTAATTCACTTTACCTATCCTTATACAGTCTTACATGTAAAATTTTATGTTTTGGGGCCTTGTGTAGATGGGCAAACCATGAATGGCCATTGGTAAGCCTAGATGCTTGTGTATGCTTGAGGGGTAATTTGAGATGTTTTTCATTAAACTTTCAGGTTTTAGTGTTTTAAAAATTACTTGACAAGACCTATATAACCCTTAAAAAACTTATTCCTTGAGATTTAAGTCTCTTTATACACTCATAGGCCTTTACCATTGATTCTTGGCTTGAAAATTTGAGTTTTTCCCACCTTTTGACTAAATGGCCAACTTATAGGGATGATGTAACACTTTGGGAGAACTATAGAAGAGTTTTTATGATTTTGGAACCTATATAAAGCCTTTATAATCTAACTTAAATTATTTATATGTCACTCCACAACTTATACCCTCACAAATCAACCTTATACTAGATATGTTTCCTTATACTATATAATATTGTACCTCCACAACTTATACCCTCACAAACCAACCTTAAACTAGATATGTTTCCTTTAAAAAACACCTTGAAGTGAAGGTTAGGATATTTGTGAATAAAATTATGGTATTTTTATGTCATATTATTTAATTTTAAGGCCTAAATAGTTGTATTCCTCAACTAGGTTAGTTATAGGGTTTACGAAGGGTTTAGAAAGGTTTATGTTCTTAGCAATGGTTCATTAAGGGTAGGGGTCAATTCCAAAAAACAATTCCATAATTTTTATAATTGGTACCATTATAACATCCCCTATGGGATTGAGTTCCCATTAAAAACCTCATGAAAGTTCTGATCTAAAATTTGACCCATTTGAGCTCTTTGTCAAGAAAAAAAGGGTGTCTAGTCTTCTTATTGATTATTCATACAACTATGAGACCTAAAGCCTCAAAAAACTATATAAATTTGAAGTATCAAACTCAATACAAAACCTAAAGAAACATTAACCTACCATTAAACTCTTTAAACAATTAATAACCTCTACAAACTTGCCTCTTGGGCTAAGGTGACTATGTGTGAAGGCTGAGAAAGGTCCTTTGGAGTCTTAATACCTCAAAACACACTTTTATATCAATTAAATATCTAATCAAGATTTAAAATATCTATGAAATGATTGAACATGATACTCTATATCACTGACCCTTATAATAGGTCTTCATCCTTGTTCTTCTATACCTAAGGGTTTGTATGCAAATTATGTTTATTGACCCTAGAGGTCTATTCCTTGGGTTTTGCTCTTCATCACTAGATAAAAAATTGAAGAAGATATTTTTTAAGGTCATCTAAATCCATTTATTACCATTATATATCCAAATTATATTGAAAAACATGATCTCCTCACTTTGGTATTGGGCATGCCTATAAGTCTCTAATAGACTACATTAGTTTAGCCTGAGCCCTATCTTGTATGAATGTGATATTATTAAACACCTTCAATAGACATAGATTCCACTCCTTGATATTCTATCATAAATCATCAAACAATATTATAACACTAATTTTAATATCATAAGTGTGATCTCTATCCATCATTCTCACTTATTATAAAGACTAACTATAGGGTATTGTATTGGCTATAGGTTATGTGGTTGTCTATTTCGCCTATTTGGAGAAATTGAATGTAATAAGACATTAAGTAGGTAATTTATAATATTTAAAAATATTTATCACATTTTTAAAATTTATAAACCCCTCACGTTCCCCTATCACATAAGACTTCTCATGTACTTAATACAAAGGCTAACTGTAACTTCACCTTTCTTGATTGCAAGTTCACTAGGCATGTGAGAAACCTTTTGAGAGGACTCCTTGATTTGAAAGACTATTTGTGATATTATTTCCAAATTTACAAAATATTATTCAAACTAAATATTCATACAAACCTCTAATTTAACCATTCTGTTTCATATCCACCTTATTGTCCTTCAATATCAGTTATGCTCAATTAAGCTAAGTTGTAGGTTGTGATTTTGGAGTTAATAGAATAAGTAGAACATTTAAACAATATTAAGTCCTTGAATAGGTATATAGATACAAATTTAACCTCATAACACCTATACTTCTTCCTCATATTTACTCATTTCTTCACGTGATAACATATAAGTCACCTTAGCTAACTGTGACTGTAAACTTCAAATGTCACTTTGATTTCTCTTGTATCTCACCTCCTTTTTGTATTTAAAATATAATATTAAAGTAGTTATTATACTCAAATCATCCATCATATCCATATTCTCCTTTCCTTCTTTACCTTCACAAAAGTTCATGTTGCATAACAACCTAACTGAATGAGCCAACATATCACAATTGTAGGTACACATTTGGTACTTAACTATAGGTGTAGAAAGAAAATCCACTTAAATTATTATCTCAAGATATCAAATGATAAACCTTTATATCATTTTAGTTATTATATTTTAAAACCACCTACCTCTATAACTACAATCATGATACTTTCTTGAAGTATCCTAATCATGACTGTTGTAGGTGCATATTTTATTCTTTTTAGCCTTTTAATCTCTGCTAAACTATGTTTTAAGGTCTTATTTCATTTTTTTGACTTGTATATTGGTGAAAATTGGATCATTATCATAATTGTATGCTTTATATATCATCCATGGCTACCTATATAACACATTCTTAATAGCACATAGTCCTTTAAAAGCCTCTCTTAGTTGGTGATATAGTAATACATAGTCTTAAATATGTCTTTTAGGCATAAACAGGTTTTCAAATGGATCTCTTCCTTTATTTAATGGTACTAGTCACCTTTAATACCTATTTAACACTAATAAATAACATCATGCCATCAAAACAAGCTTCCTTATCTTTGTGACTCCTCTTAGTTCCTGTCATCTTCCATGGTGTTCTTTTAACCTGCTCCTTATACCTATAAATGTTTTTCTGATCTTTAAGGGAGCATAGTATTAAAATTTAATATATATTGTATTCCTAATGTGAATCAATAATTTATCATATTATATAAATATTCCAAGATCATGTTGACCTCACTAAGATACTCTCATACATGTATAAGCTCATTAGACCTACAACTATACCCTGTAAAAGGGCCCATCTCACTCAAGCTACCTCAAGTAAGACCCTCTTTAATATGAAGGTAACTAAACCTTTTATTTTCATGTAATAGCTTTATTATAATTATAATATTAACTTAATAACAATTGAATGTGAATACACATTGTTGATATATGAAACATGCTTGAAAACTACTAACTTTAACATTCAAGATAGGCAACCAGCTTCTTAGAAAAACACTCTTAATCAAGATAAATTACATAATGAGTATAGCATGAAATAGTTCCAATTTTACACTAAAATCATCCCACTATAACCATTTTTATCCGTCATGTTTTGAAGTGAATAAATAGAGACAAACATGGACCCTGTTTGGATGACTAGGACATAGTGACCCCTTTACACTCTTAGCAATTATTCATAGATGGGGGGATGAAACTGATGACCAATGACACAAACATGAATTTAATTAGGTTAACTATAATCTCCCAATATATTTGGACATGAATCTCTATCTTCTTACTATACTAATAAAAAATTGATGGTTTTCTTAGAGTTTCCAAAGAAGTCAATAGGAGAGATAAAATGGTTTTCTACATTTTAATACCTAAACTCCTTTAAAACCATGGATTTAACCTTTACATGAATAAATAACGTCCTAAATATGTATGAAGGTCAATTTTACCTTGAATAGCTATATATATCATTAAAATAAGCCAATTGGAATTAAAAATACCATAACTACTTGAAAAACTTGATGAAACCATTACAAAAAATATTCATTAGACCTTTTAATTCTTAAACAGGTACATCATGACCTTATTATGATATTATAATACCATTATCATGTAAAAATGCTTCCAAAATCCATAAAGTGATATATAATACAACTAATTAGTATATGAAGTTATTTGAGCATATCACTAACTAGTTTGATTAATTATGCTAGGACAACACTTGGAAGAAAATAAACAAAACAACTATGTACAAAAAAACCTATCTCTAAATAACAATGTTTCAGATGTATCCCATTGACTAGGATTAGAATATCATCACCATCCATCTTAGAAATTTTAAAATCATTATGATATTTGGATTTGGATACTTTGTAAGGTCCACTCCAAAGGGAATCAAACATGGTGTGTCTTCTTGGTTTATCTCTATCCTCATCCCTCTTGAGAACCACGTCTCCTTTGATAGTCTTGGAAGATGCCCCTTTGTCAAAGTATCTCTTCACTTATGATTAATGAATTTACATGGCCAGCATGGACTAATTTATAATCTCTTCTAGCTACATAATCTCACCATACCTTACCTCCATTCATTCATTCTCTAACAACTCTAGTTGATGCATTAGTTCTAAAGTAGGAAACTCAAGTGAAATGGGAAACCTTGTTTCCTTTCCATAAACCATTTTTTATGGTGAATTAGACATATACCTTTTTTAGGTGATCCTATCATCCCATAGAGATAAATTAAGATTTAAATTCTATTATCTATGATTATATTCAATAGTCTAAAAGGTTCTTCAAAAAACTCAGCAAGGTCATTGCCTTGTGGTTAGTAGTTTGATGAAGTGTTGAGGTATACACCATGTTGGATACAAAATTGACTGATCTTAGCTCCCACAAAATCCATGAAATTATCTAAAATGATGGTGTATGGAACACCAAATATTTTAATAAAACCATCATAAAAATCTAACGCATTAGATTTGTTTTCTTCTTTCAAAACTACTACGTCTATCTATCTAGTGAAGTAATACATGGTAGTAAGGATCCACTTATGACCTAGTATTAAAGGTGGATCAATGAGGCCAATTAATTTCAAACCCTTTTGGAAAAAAAATTGATGCACTAAAATTGGTTAGAGAGGTAAGGCTACAAGTCTTTCTTTTCCTATAAATATGGTACATTGCTTGCATTTCCTCACCCAAGAATGATAATCTCTAAATATACTTTTCCAATAGTACCCACCTCTCATGATCTTAAGGGATGTAGTTATTAATACTAAATGTCCTCCACCATGTCCATGATGGAACTATTTAGTCAATTTTTCTATTTGGTTAGCTCTATGCACCTTAACAACATACCAGTGATGTTTTTGTTGAAAAACAAACCATCAACAAGGAGAAAAAGAATGGACTACAATCTAAAATATATTGTGCTTGATGAGCTTAAGTTATGAGCATAGTAACCATCTTTGAGGTAATATACCAAGTCTTGAAACCATCTTAAAGATGATGTATGATAAAATACAACTTCTTCATCATTTATCACCAAAACTACCTCCTTATTCTCTTATAAGTCTTGGGCTACGTGTTTACATAGTCTTTTGACTCTAATAAGTTTAATGACCTTTATTTTAACATCATACTCCATAAATATTTTTATCCAGCCTAATCTCTTCTCATTTATGTCTTTTTTCAACAATAATTCCTTGATACTTGGATGAACAACCATTAAATATATCTTGTTGTTAGATTTGATTATTGAAAGGACATGCTTCTCTACATAGGTAAGCCTTGTCTCATATTCCTCCAATCCTTGACTGAAGAAATCTATTGGTTGATGCAAAGCTTATTTATTTTATTTCATGAGTATACCTAAAATTATGTCTATATTAGCATATGTATACAAGATGAAGCCTTTTGAAAAATTAGGATTAATAAATGTAGGAGCACTAGATATTACTTGTTCAATCTCTTCAAAACTCCTCATGCCCTCCTTATTCCAGCTAAATCTCTAATTCTTATTAATCATGGTTTTAAGTGGCTTTTCCAAAGTTAAAAAATTATAAATATATTTCCTTATAAAATTTATCTTGCCTAGAAAACTTTGTAACACCTTATTATGTTTAGGAAAAGATAAGGAAAGAATGGAGTCTATCCTCTTGGGATCAATTCTTAAACCATGCTTGAAAACCACATGTCCAAGAAGATTACCTTCATTTACTAAGAAGGAACATTTTTTGGTGTTAAGAGACACACAAAGTTGTCTACATCTTTCAAACACTTCCTTGATATGAACCATGTGTTCTTTTATACTTTTTGAAAACATATTAATATCATCTAAGTAAACAAGAAGAAACCTAGTGATTAGACCTTAGAATTCCATATCAATGGATATCTAAAAGGTTTCTCCAGCATTAGATAACTAAATGACATTTACCTATAGGAAAAATTCCCCCACTTGGTAGTGAAGGTTGTCTTAAACCAATCTTCCTCCTAATAAGAATCTAATTATATCCACTATCAACATCCAACAATGATAACCTCTCTAAACCAACTACCAGCTACAATATTTTCTCCATGGATGGTAATGGGTAATGATATTTGAGAAAATCCTTGTTTAAATCATGGAAATCTCAAAAAATTCTAATTTCACCATTTTTATTCCTTATTGGAAAAAGGTTTTCCACCTAAGTAGAATGCTTGATTAGAAAAATTATGTCCAATTTAATGAGGTTATGAAGCTCAGTTCTCATCAAAGGATAAAGTTTTGGACTGATTGGTCTTTGCCTTTATCTAATAGGTTTTGATTCATCCTATAGATATATGGTGTGTTGAGATAAACTTGGATCAAATCCCTTCAATTCACCATACTACCATGTAAATTCATAAGAAAGCTCCTTATATAAATCAATAAATAATTCCTTTTGAGATGGAGTACATACTTTACCCACTTTGAGACTCTTTCCATTTGCTATCTCAACATTAACATGGAGTTTTTCCTTGATTAGAAATTAATAATTATCTCTCCTCACCTCATCATATCTAATAAATATGTTTTTAAAGAGTTACCAAACTTTTTGGGTATCTTATTGGATGTAATTTGATCTTCATATTGTTGTAAAAACTTTGACTAATTTTTGGAAGACAAATCATCCTCTTACAAAAAGTGAATAATATAATTGTCATATTTAAAAACATATCATTTTTCATGATTTTAAGGAATAGAAGGCCTCACCAAAATATTTATATGTGTCTTATTTTTATCGTTCCTCACATTAGCTGGAATACTGAACTAGGTCATATGGCATTTAATCTATCTACATGTTTGTTGCTTTCTCTTACCACTGATTGAATATAAAAATCATTAAAATATTCAAGGAGGTCCTAAAATATATGTTTTTATTGTATTATTAAGTCATTATTTCATATATTCATCCCTCTTTCTTAATGAACTACAAGCTCACTATCACCAAAACCTTGTAAAACATTATCCCCATCTTCCTAGTCCATTACAAACCATGGAATAGAGCCTCATACTCTATTAAATTATTAGAAAATCCAAACTAAAAGTTAATATTAGAAAAATACCCTTTTTTTTTAGGTGATATAATCATAATCCAACCCCTATACCATGCTTGTTCCTTGACCCATCAAAGTATAACTACCAAAGGCTATCTTTTGACTCATCTTTTACTATGGCTAGAATTTGTGTATCATTTTCATGAAGATAATAGACACAAATATCCTCCAATTAAATAGTTTTATAGGTATTATTTTCATGTGATTTTTAATCCCATTAATCAAAAAATATATTAGGAACTCCTTCAAGAGGTGATTTGGCCTCTACTTCATTAGTTTGTTCTACCTCATCCAAAATAACATAGTTTATGTTCACAACACCTGACATGTAAAGCTCCAATGAAAGCATGAAAGATTATCAAAGTAAATATTGAAAATTTACCCATAAATTATTTTAAATATAAAATAATTCCAATAATTTTATAATTAACCACTTATATTTGATGTGAAATCTCTAGACAAGCAGATGACAAAATATGGAGGCAAGTCCACCACGACTACATCCTATTAAATAGTTACATTTGGGAAATAATGAAACATTAATTTAAGGTCCTTGATCAGGAATAAAATATTATTTGGTGATTATTATATTTTCAAGACCATTTTTATGCTTTTTTCCATACAACAAACCAAGCTTGTCTGCAATCTTCTTAAGCATACCAATATTACTAGCTTCACTATCTACCATACAATTATGGACTAAGGTATCGTCAATAATAAAATAGAGATAAAAGATAGGTGATTTATTATATTTTAACTAATTTTTACCAAATTTTACCTCCATATTTATTATTTTTACTAATTTTCTCATTATTTTATCTAAATTTGGCAAAACTACGCTCTCCTTCTCAGTTTGTTTTTGTGATAACTTAAGAGTGAAAAGCTCTCAAATTAGCATGTCATTTTTCTATAGGATTGATAATTAATCCAAAATTATCATGATAATATTTTACCTCTTCATATTATAAATAATATTTAATTTTTTTTTACTCGCCTTTGGCTTCACTCTTTGCATAACTAGCTGATCATGTACTTGTGGCACTATTGACAATTTTTCCACCATTGCTCAAAGTTGCTTATGTGCAAGATTTAAATCAGAATACATTCATGTATTAAATGTAAAAAAATGTATTTAAAACATAATAAAACATTAATAATGTAAAAATAATTCTCAATAACAACTCATAATTCCAAATTTTGATAGAGGTTTCTATTATTCCTCTAACTAGTTATTTCCAAGTTAGTGAAGGCAATTTTTAGATGCTCAATACATGAAGGTGAAGATGATTTGTATAAAAATGTATTTAGGGGATTTTTGTGCCCATATTATTTAAATATTACATTAATTTTTTTCATGTTATAATTCATTTAATTTATGAACAATTATTAAGAAGAATAGGTGCTCTAAAACCCTCATGGCTCAGTTTTAAGCAATATGTTTGAATTTTTTGGTTCTTTTTCAAAAAATAAATGTGGTATTATATATTATGGTTAATATAATAAATTTATAAACCTTATTTAATAAAAATTTTATTAAAAATAATGGATAAAGGCAAAGGTACAAGCATCAAGCTTTTTAGCAAGTAAGAGAGAGTCAAAAAAGACAATTTTTTGAGACTTTTAAGAGATTGGTTGTGCACATACAATGGTTAGAATGATTATATTAGTAATTAATATTAATAAATAAAGAAAAATTATTTTTTAATTTATATTAAAACTCAATAAAATGGTAAAACATAGACCTACAGGTGTCTAAAAATGAAATTAGGCAAGCTAATCAACACCAAAAAGTGCATATTTTGAGTTTTATTTAATAAAATCTCACGCATTTTGGCATGGAAGTTTTTTTTGATGATTTTTAAGGTTTAAAATTTTTATAATTTATTTACTATAATTTATGAGATATAAAACTCCAAATTATAGGTTACCACCCTTTTGACTAAATTTAGAAAATGTCAAGTCTACAGAAAGAATCTTTAGTTAGCCCTATAAAAGTGGAGTTCAAAACATGAAAAAGTGGATAAGATGAGTTTGAGTTTTACTAAAAATTTTAGCCAATAATTTAATTAAATATATCCCTTGTAATTTAAACATTCAATCTCTCTCCTACTATGCCCCGCTTTGGGCTAAATTTAGAAAGTCAAGAAGTCAAACATGCATGCAAGTTACATGTAAGATAGCTCAAGTTGAAATCCATGTACGAAGTGAAGATAACTCAAGATATCTCAAGATGAAAGTGGATATAAATAAATTATAAATCTATGATTCATGAAATAATAAGAGGATTTAACTAAATACCAAAAAGAGTTAACTAAAGAAGATCAAAAGTTACATGAAGATCATAACAAGTTAACTCAATATTCAAGATGCATGAAGAACACTTTGACTTTTCAAACATGAAATAATATCATTCCTATATCATAACACATCATATTACATGAAATAATATTTAAACATATATGATAAATTGTATTCTAGGTGGAATTAAAAGTGAATTTGAAGGTGGCGTTCAATTTTTAATTGAATATTTAGTTGAAGTAGGAGTGAACTACGACTTACATGTGGACTCATCTGGAACTTCTTGTCTTATCTCACTCTTCTAATTTTATATATGTACATTAATTTTTTAATGATTATAAATATATTATTAATTTTTTTAATGAAACTTTATTTAAACTCTATAAAAAACTATACTACCTCACCTTTGAAATAATAAAGAGCTAAATTTTTACTCCATGTTCAAGTTATTCATGAAGTGTGTTCTTAATTCATTGATACAATCTAGTGAATGATTTATTTACCTATGTTTATGTTTAAATATATCACCTTTATTAATAAAAATATCATTATTTAATTTCATATAAAGTGTTTAAGTCTAATTTCTCCCTAATCTAGAAGTGAATTCAACCATTGTTCATTCCTCCTAGGCTAGTGTAGGTGTCTGTCAAGACCTCTATTTGAAATACTTATGCAATAGTCATTTTATTAATATGGAATGAATGTGTGATATTTATTTATATTATAAATTATGTATAGTATAGGAATAATTAACCTTAACATTGATGCATCACCTAAATTTTAAGTTTTCAATTCCATTTTCAGCTTTATCATTGCTCCTTATACCCTTTTCTTAGTCAAGAAAGCATAGAATTAGATAGTTTAGATAGAAGTAGGTGAGTGTACCAAAATGGAATCACAAATTAATCTATGTATTCTCTCAGATTATAATCTACCACACCTTGGATAGTTTACGTTATATTAAAAATAGTAAGAATATGCACACCTTATCAACAAGGGTGCATTTATGAGTGATAACAATTTTTGGCACATCTAATGTATGAAATAAAAAATTCATCATGTCTATGAATTAATAATAAATCATATAATTTAGATCATACCAAAAATTTAAATTTTGGATATACTTTATAAGTGAGAGCATGACTAATATGGTGATCCACTAGACCCGATTAGGGGATGACTTGTACCATTTCTCACAACACATCATGCTAGGAAGGGTTCCAAAGCCTAAAGTATAACTAAATCATACAACAACCCTAATGGATTCATAAGGATTAAAATTTTCATTTATACTAATATAAATAAATTAAAATTGAATCTAGTGCACACCAAAGAATATATCATAAAGTGGGGGTTAGAAGCAATAAAATAAACAACTAAACTAAACATGTATTAGAAGATATATACTCACATCAATGTATACATAATCTTAATACATGGAGAGAAAAATAAAAGTGCATTATATATCTAATCTTACAAAGGTGAAATAAAGTTAGTAATAATTACCTTTGAAAATGAACCTACCAAGCTTCAATATCTCCATTGGCCAAGGTGCTTCACGAGAAATTATTATGGTATGTAAGGATAACCAAGATAAACCAACTCTAGGCTATATAACCTATCTAAGCATCCAAAATAATTATCCATAAGATAAGATTTGTATCTCCAAACAAAATATGGAAACCTAAGTTTTATTCCTCAAGTACAATGGCTAATAAGTAGATGTTCACTCACGCTTCTTTGTTATTAATTATTCTCTTATGAAATGGTGGGAAATGAACTTGTATATATATGAAGATCTTTCCCTAAATCCTTTCAAAAATGTTAGCTATATAGGATTAACTCAATCAACCCAGTGTGCTTTTAGGGATAATTTACTAGGTTAGTGTTAGGTCAGTTGAAAGGCTAAGAAACCAATAAATTAAATAATACCCCTACACTATACTAGGTCAACCTAGTTGACCCAATACAATCGACAATCAAAAATGAGTTTAAGGAAAGAAAAGGATAAATGAAAGGAGTAAAATATTGGAAGGGGTAAAACTAATAAGAATAAGCTTTGGGTAAATGGTTTTATGATACAAGTTTGTATATGGTAAGTGGAAAAAGGGACAATAATCTTATGAAACACTGATGGTCTGCCCACCCCTTTCTCAATACACCCCTTAAGGCATGCACTTAGAGATATTAAGACTCATCTAGTTCTTACAAGATACAAAGTGTCAGTAAATAATAAAAGTTTGAAAATATTATGTGTATACATATGCCCCACTTGAAGCTCATCATGTGTCACGTAAGTGCAACACAGGATGGTGCTTCAAAATAGAACATGATAACACACAATGTTGATGCTAAGTAAAATGTAGTAAGTAGAAAATAAGATAAATAAAATGATAGAATTTAAAAACACATAAAATTAACATACCTTAGTGTCGTAGATAAATAATTAGACTGCAAGAGATATTAAGGTGTCTAATATAGAGAATACTAGATGAGCTTATAGAAGTTAGTGCAAAAAATATCCAAAAATTAAAAAAATTGGAGAATAGGCATATGGTATTAGAAAATAATCTCTAAATCATCATGAATCTAATGCATTTTATAGTTTACAAAAGGAATGAGTAAAATCAAAGATAAAAGTAAAACAAAAAATTTGCAAGACAATAATTTAAAAATTTGAATTTTGAATAGTGTTTTAAAATAAGGGAAAACATAAGTCATTTATTATTTTGAATTGTAAAGGAGAAAAAGAGAGATTTGGAGATAAAACTTTCTAAGATGGTGAGGAGATGACATGCTAGATAAGGAGAGGCTCTAGAGGTGGTAGCAAGTGAACTATAGGTATGCAACTAAGAATCTCAAACCAATTTTTGAAATTTGTATTGAATTAAGTGAATTATTAGTAATTTTGAATTTTAAGCACTTCTAGATGTCAAAATGAAGAAAAATTAGATTCTAGGGGTAGAAAATAGGAAGAGGGGAAATGGGTTTGAAGGATTTAGGCAAAAAGAAATAAAATTGCATATTTTTTAGAAAATGCAAGGGGTCGACAGATAAAAAGCACTAGGTTGACCCTGTCAACCCAGTAGGATAGAAAATAGGTAGAATCTACAGTGTTGACCTAGTAGGTATGGGTCAACCCTATACATTCTATAGTATAAAGGCCTATTTTAGAGTTTTTAGGTGGTTGAAAAGGTCTAGAATGGAAACTGAACACTAGGGAAGGGAAAATAAGTGGGTTGACTCAGATTTTTGAGTCAACTAGGTGAAAAGATAAGAAAATTTTGGTCAAAAACTAGTTTTACCAAAGAGTGAGAATAATACAAAAAGCATATAAAAGTTTGAAATAGGGCTAAAATGGCCTAAAATGACAAAGGTCAAGAAGGATTGAGAAGGCTAAAAGTAATCTAAAATAAGGTAATATAAGCTTGTTTTTGCTTATAAATTGTAAAAATGTAAAAAGAATGTATTTTGAGTATACATAACATGGAGAAACTGATACATCCTTTATTGTTTCTTGGGTATAGGAATGATAGAGGATTTTAGAAATTTTTGGATGTAACATGGTTACCAAATTTATTAGATAAGTTAGCAGATGGAAATAGGGATATACTAGGATCCATAGGGTTAGGTAGGATAGTAGAGATGTGTTGGATCCCCCTTAGTGCTAACTTGTTAGTCATGTTCCTCAGTTATTAGGATTGATTGACTAACACCTTTAGATGGGAGGTGGATGGGATACACTAGAGGTGGCTATCATGTTATAGGATACCCATGCCATCTTGGGGCTACCTATAAAAGGAGTGTAGGTGAACATAGGGATACCAGATAGTCTAGAGTATAGAAGTGCCTTATCTATATGGGCTATAGGCTCAAAGATGATATTACCAAGAAGGATAATGAGTATGTTTGATGTGTATACATCATATATTCCATAAATATGGAAGGTTTTGATAGGCCTTATAACAAAATAGGTGTTATGTCACAAGTTAGATGATGAGGTACCACTATTCATGGTAGCCTTGAAGAGGATGATATTGGAGGAGTGAGTTTTATATGACCTAGGCTCAGTCATCTAGGTCCAACTAGTACATGATATGTATGAGATGATATTCAGATGGAAGAGTCCATGGGAACAATCATATTAATGATAGTTTAGGTCTATGAAATATTTCATATGTATTAGCTAGTTGGGTTTCCCCTTGTGGTCGATGATATGTTACCTCAATTTTATAAATGGAGGGAGGACTAGGTAGCATGGGTCATGCCCCATGTGTTAGTGCTATAATTAGTGAGATGTGAAAACATTATGTAGAAACCATATGAGTACATAGAAACTACATGGGCAAGTTAAGACATAGTTGTACTAGTAATAGAGAGGACAAAGGTGATTAGACACTATATTTAGTAGAGAAATTAAAATATAGTGGTATGGGTGCTAGGATAGATGGGATACCTCATTTTGTGACATGAATGTTGATGCTCAAGTAGTAGGCTCAACATGTGAGGGATCCATGGGGTAGGAGAGGATTGGGGCCATGAATAGTGAGGCTAAAATTGAGGCCATGTCAAGAGTGATAATGGACTAGTCAGGCATGATGAGGATCTAAGTAAGAGGATAGGGATACATAGGTAGAAATATCATATGTACCACTACTATCTCCACATCAAAAAGATTAGTGTCCACCAAGGACATAATGTCAATGGAGGTAAGAGGTAGAGGAGAGAGTGGAGACTATTACCATCTCATATGACCCCATAGGTGAGCCAAAGGAGATGATAGAAAGACCACTCAGATGTAGGTTGAGACTGATATGATCCATGATAGATAGGTTTGAGTTGAAGAGGTGGCCTATAGAGGAGGTGCTTAGAGGACATTTATATGGGGAGACTATGTTAGGCAGTCATGTAGATGGTGAGACCATAATATTTGAGACATAGATAGGTAAAAAGAAATTTATTACTTAAGTTTTATTTTAAATAGATAAATAGAAATTATGAGATATAACAATGATCTAATATCTATCTCATGTACTTGTGAAAGTGTAAGTGATGATGAAGATGAATGATGGGTTATATTTTGAGGGGATCACTCCATGATGTCCTAGATGAGACTCTATAGCCATACAACCCAATGACATTAGAGGATCCAAGTGTACGATTTTCCCCAGCTTAGGTGAGCTAGTTCAAATTAACTAGAGAGATAGTGAGGTAGATATGAGTGTAGAGGGAGAGGATGCATCCACCAATAGTGATGGGTTATATGGAGCTACAAGGATGGTAGGTCCTAGCAGATGAGAGAGTTGCACACCTAGATACAATAGAATAGATGAAAGAGATCTAGACCCATATGATGGAT
>JARHVA010005839.1:322500-372500 GCA_037957365.1 Torreya grandis
ATTCCTCCTCCATAAGGATTTGGAATGACCAATCATGAGAGAGATAATGATACACATGGATGAGTTGTAGGCTAAGGCTAATTAAATCTATATAACCAAATACAAAGACTGATTAGGATAATTAGGCTTGACAATGAACTAACATGTGATCTCAAGTCTCAACCATGTATATGCTTTGTTTTCTGAAAAAAGAAAGGGAAAAAAGAGATCTAAAGTAGACCGATAAAAATAGATAGTAATGAGATATATTGTTTTCTATGATCACATTGAAAAATAGAGATAAAATCCAAAGGGAATAGATTAAGTATAACCAAATCACCATGAAAAATTATTTGTGAAAAATTAGGATAAAAAAGAAAAAACAATCATAAAGATATAAGAAGAGATTATTGAGAAAAATTCAAGGAAAAAGGGAAGGGAAAGTAATAATAATAAAAAAGAGTCATATGAACAAATATAAAAGATAAGATAAGCAAGATATAGTACAAGTAAGAAATCATGACATAAGATAAATAGAAATTTAACACAATGTCAAATGATATAATAGATAGAAATATTATTGGATCACACATACAATCCAATATAAATGTGAAATAACCATATATGTGTTCATAAATACTATTAAATATATCCACACAAATTATCTAATACACTAGATAGGTTTATATGAAGCTGTAATAGAACTAATACTAAAGTTTCATCAATCTTCAATGAATGTTGAGTACTCCTCAACTGAAAAAGTACAAATGCTCAAAGGATCATGCTGAGGAGGAAAACTAGGCAAAGGGTAGTCATGAGAATTCATGGGAGTAGTATCTATGGGAAGAGAAGGAATCATAGGTGGAGAAGGATCCACAGGTGAAGGGATCACAGGTGGGGGCATAGAAGGTGATGACGTAGAAGGTGGTGAAGGGACCATAGGAGTGGGTGAAACCATTGGAGTTGGAACCATATGAGAAGAAGGAGGATCCTTCCTATGGGAACAACCTATGGGAGAATTGGTAGAAACACTAGGAATGGCTATAAGGTTATCTTTGATATGTTAGTATAGGATGCAATAATGATTAGTATGATTGGTGCCATAAATATGACATAGATAATATACCTCACCATAATTGGGTAATTACTTAAGAAGTACCTTTAGGGGAGGTATAATTTTGTTTTATGATGGGGAATAAGGATGCAAGGTATCAATATATTATTTTAACTTGTGACAATAGGTGGAATAATGGTTATCCATCCTATGAAAGCAGTAAATATGCTTATGAGTGGTTTTAGTGGAAGCACTCATAGAAGGAGGTAAAATAGGAGTGGAAGAGTTGAATAACACTTATCATTAAATTTGGTGGGTAGAGGAACCATCTTAAGTGAATTAAGCAAACCATCACCAAGGGAAGGTGATGATGAGGATGTAATGGAACTAGGCTCCATGAAAAGAATAATAACATCAGAATTAGGATTAGACTTAACAATAGTAAGATCAGGAATATGATCAAATATAATTTGAGTGGGAAGAGGCTAAACTTCATTAGTCTCTAATGAGGGAGGCACAAGATATATAAAAATTCTAAGGAGGGTCACACTAACCTCTAAGGTAAACCAACTATGAGGGTCAGGGTGCCTAGTAAAATGCCAAGGCTCAGTTATAGCACAATCCATGAACATAGTCCTACATGGATCCTATAAACATGGAGGTGTCAATTACATCTCTACCCTATGATAAAGGGGAAAATTCAAAAATAAAGAACTATAAGCAAATGAAAATGATGAAATGTGCCGAAAGACTCAAGTAAAGAAGAATGATAATTGATAATATTAGAATTAGGAGCTTTTAAAAAACCACCTAAAAATGGATCATCTAAGGAATATCCATCATAATAATCTAGGGTGTGAAGATCAATGACACATGAGGGATAACCTTTTCATCTGATGAAGCATGGTGAATAGAATGCCTATTCTTGGTCAAGACTATGAGAATGTCATCGTAATGGGGTTTGAAAGAATGTGGTTGCAAAGAAGCAAGAAGCTATGAGATAAGATGACGTGAGATTTCATAAGTTTTAATATTTAAATTAATCTTATAGTCTCATCATCATTAAAATCTAAATAATTAGGAAGAATGTTACCAATGAGCTCAGGATGCCCATTGTAACCATGAGTTAAATTAACAAGAAAGTTAAGATGTTGAGACTCATGGAATGGAAAACTTGGAAAAGGCTCAAGAGTAGGAATATTGAAGAAACCATGATCTTGGAATTATTCAAAATTCTAAGGATTAGTGTCACCTTTAATCCTATAAATTCCTCCATTGTGAGGGAATTTAACACATTGGTAGGCATAACAAGTGATAAATCTCATACAGTGAGTCCACGACCTACCAAGAAATATGTTATAATAAAAGGGGAAGTTAAATATCATAAAATTCATATGGATGGTGATAGGTGAGATGGTAATGGGAAGACACATGAAACCTAGAGGAGGCATTTGCCTTCTATCTTGTCCTTGACATGTGTTGTGTGTAGACTTGAGATTGCATTCAGAATACCCAAAGGTCTTAATTGAATCAGGAGAAGTGACTTAGGTACTATAAACCTTGTCAATTAATTCATTATTGACTTGTATATAACCTATTTGGATGCTAATTAATAAATGAGGATCATCCACATGAAGTAGAATCTCATCTAGAATCATAAAAGCTATGGGAAATTTTAGGAAAAGAGAAGTATCTATGGTTTTGTCAATGTTGATAAACATCTCTTCACATTATTGTAAAATAATATATTTGGAACTAGATAAAGTTACTTCCCATCCTACTAGGGGAGGATGAGGGACAATCATCTCAAATAAGAGCTACATGAGGTGGTTTATAGGATGTGGGAAAGTCCTCATAAGCTCAAGAAAAGGAATTTAGGATGGGATATTAATAAGTTTTGTAATGGGATTATATTCATAATAACCCATAGGAATATTGTTATATATAGGTGCATAATGGTTTAGGAGGTCCTCAAAACAAAGAGCCAAATTATATTATATATTTTTTTTGATAATAATGGGAAAAAGATTTGAAACAAAATTGTAAATCATGTTGATATGATACACTAGTTAGTTTAAGTTGAGTTTGATAAGGAGAAAAAGAAGTGTTAGTAGAATCTTGATTATCATTAGCATTGGAATATGATGGAAGAATGGTAGAAATAGAATGGGATGTGTTATCCAAGGGAGAATAAAAAATTGGATCATAAAAAGTGATAAGATCTTATTTCCCTAACCCATTTAAATGAGTTAAATAAGAATCCTAAATAACGTGATATATCTTATGGGAAGGAGGAGTGTAGATAGGTTGGGAATAAATGAAATCCACCACCCTTCACATATTAGTCATGATAAACACATTATATATAGAAGTTGGTTCAAAAAGTCTTTCTACGTTATTGGTGGAAGGAGTGGGTTTGTCTTGATTGTCTTTGGTAGTTTGATGATTAGGTAAAGGATCTTTATAGATAGCCAAATGAGTGTTTTCTTGATTCAAGACTTGATTTTTGTCATTTGATTTCTATTTATTGAAATCAATCTCACAGGATTATTGACACTTATGGATAATGGAATCATGATCGACATTATGTCTAAAAATAAAATCCATAGTTAAATTACAAAGTTGTCTACAAGCCTCATGAGAATGACTCCAATTAGAATGAAACCAAAAAAATTTGTTAGGATCATACTAGGATTTCATATGATGAGTAGGGTCAAGCTCTCATGGAAGATTCCTAGGTAGATGTTTAAGCAATTAAGCTAAGGATAAAGGTTTATGAACATTTATGTTATTGGGTGAAGAGAAATGAGGATTAGTATATTGGTGAGAAGAAGGAAATAGTTTTGAAGAAGGGTTAGGAATAACACCTTAAACATTGTGAATAGTGTTATAAGAATAAATAACACCACCATTGGTGATATTACGGTTTTTGTTCTTAAGTAATAGACAAGGACCCACAAAAGTTTGGGGTGGCTCTAATTAATGCATTAATAAATCTTATATTTTAGCTCGGTTAATATCCTCCTCCATGGTATGTGGAGAGAGAGTGTAGAATTAATATTATAGTTTATTAAAAAGGGCATTTGGAAAGAGATGAAAATGATTGTCATCCACCATGTCATGTTCACATTTATTTGATAAATTCCTCCATCTCTTAACAAAGGCTTGGGTGGTTTCATTATAATGTTGTTTATAATTAATTAAATGGGCCAAAGTGTTTTCAAGAAGATCATTATATTGGAATTCTTAAACTAAAGCGTTTACTAAGTCTTCCAAACTAGAAATGGAATGAGCTCTAAGTTGATTGTACTAATCTAAGGAATCACCTATGAGAGTTTTGGCTAGGAGCTTTGTAGCAACAAAGGTGTTTATTTTGACCCAATCCTTGTAAATATTTCCAAATTTTTTGAGGTGAAGGGTGGGATCAGTTGACCCATTATAATAAATTGTAGGTGTTATAACTCTTTTATCAATGTTAGCAATTTGAGTAGTGAGAGGTTAATTTTAGAGATACTTATTGGTTTTATTGTCAAAGGAGGTTAAGAAATGAGATTTCCTAGAGAATATCAAAGAGGAGGAGGGGGAATATTTTGGTTATGTGTTCCCTAAGCCATTGGTTACAGATGAGATTGAAGGTTAAGGAGGTGGTTTTTCATTCTCATCATTTGATTTGTGTTATGATCTTGAAAGGTATTCATTTGATTGAGAATTTGTAATAAAATTTTATGTGTTTGATTAACATTAGAAGCATTAAAATGGGTATTCATGTTAGTATTAGTGGCTTAGGTATCATTATTAGTGTTGATATGAGTTTGAGAAGAACTATGAGAATTTTAGGCACTAGTGGTAAAATTTTCTTGTGAATCAAAATATGGACTAGTGAATGGTTGATAGGAATAATAACTACAAGAATTATTGCCATGGGTAGAAATTGATGAACTAGTGGAAGTATTAAGGATGGTGGATCTTATGAGAGTCCCATTAGATGAAGAACCTACCATGCTAGTTAGGATACTAGGCATGGAGGTAGAAGAGGTTAGAAAAGAAGATGTCATGGCATAAGAAGGATTTGAAATTGAAGGAATAGGTTGAGAACCAAATAAAGTGGTACCTCTAAATCCTATTATGAATGTAGGAGTAGGAGAATGAGGCTCATTAGTCTAACCACTAATCATGAGGTTGTAAATGGTAGAAGGATCCTTTCCTCTATGTTGAGTAATTTAAGAAATAAAGAAAAGAATTTTAGGAGTATACTCTAACTTAGATTGGTATTCTAATGAGAAAAGAGCATTATGTTTTGAAGAGGTACGAGGAGGGGTCCCATAGTTCATTATGTAAGTGGTACTATAAACATTACTAGCATTCAAAAGAGAATCCCTACTTTGTCTATAGGAGACCTTATTAGGATTGGTAAACTTCATCATGTCTATTCTCTATAACTCAATTCATTATACATTAAAAAGTCTATGATTAAGGTAAAATAAGAGAGATGAGAAATCAAAGGTCAATAGAGGTGACTAAAACTGTACAAGTTCAACTAGGTCAATTCAGTACATAAATAGGCACTATAAAATTGTATAGGGTTGATTGGGTCGATCCAGTCTAGTGCATAGAAGGCATAAAAATCACTGGGTCAATCTATTATAGAAGATAGGGAGATTAAAAATCCTAAAAATGTATTTCAAAATGAAACAAGCTAAATTTATAAATAATGAAAAGTAGTAAGTATTGAAAGGAGACAAACATCTAATTGGATTAATGCTGGCCTATCCAATTGAAACACACAAAGAAAAATATTTCACTAAAACTAGATAATATAAGATTTTATGCACACAATTGAACAAAGAGAAATAAATAAACTAGAAAATTGAAGCTATCTATTTGGTCAACATGATTGTTAATTAGATTATTAAGAATTATTTTAAAATGTGATTAGAAGTTGGCTATAAGAAAAGTACTAGATATCAATCTAAAGATGGTTTTAGGTAGTTTGGGCTTAAAGGGATTGTATTAGTAATGATACAAGCTTGGTATTGGGGCCTACACCCTCACTTCACACACCACAACAATAAAGGTGTTGGGTGCTTATATAGAATATACCATTAACCATGGTATATACTTAACCAAAGCATCAAGATGGTTTCCCCCTTGGTGATGAAATCCAAGTAGGTTGGCCTAGGGTAGACAAAATTTTAAATTTCTTGTTTATGTTATGTTATTTGGCCATGTGTGCATAAAATAAAAATAGTGATACTAAGTGATTAATTAAAAATCCCCTAATTAGACTATGTGAACTATTCTAAGCATGCAAGTAACAAAAAAATCAATATGTGAGCTAATTACTAATAGATATGATGTTTAATCCAATTTGAAACAAGGTATAGTTTTGACACTATATCTATAAAATATAGAATAGGGTCGATAGGGTTGAACCTGTACTATGGAAGCAAAGTATAAAAATGAACTAGGTCAGTAGTGTCAATCTAGTTGACTATGCAAGGGAAATTTTAAAGACTATAAACTATGAAAGAAAATATAGAAAATAGAAAAACATAGTGATACAAAGGAACCTTGGTGGATTAGATATGTAATTAAGGAAGATTACTGATGAAGAACCTTGAAGTATGCTTGAGAAACCTTCAAACTAGGTCAACATAATTGATCAATCTATATAAGAACCTATTGAAAAAGTGTTCAAACTATAAGGGGTCAGCTAGGTCAACCTAGTAGGCTAAACTAGGTGTATGAAAATATTTAAACCTATATTAGGTTGACTAGGTCGATCCAATTGTCTATTCTTACAACCTACACATAGAGATAAAAAGTTGGGTTGAAAGAATCAATCCAATATGTAAAAATATATGATAAAAAATATGACCAAATTAACAAAATAAATGAATGTAAAAGTGAGAAAATATTGCAAGGGTTAATTCACATCAGGTTCACTAGAATATATGCAAGCATAAATTCATCATGTCTATGAATTAATCCTAGATTAGATAAGATAGATCATACCTACACTTTATATTTTGGATACACTCATTAAATGAGAGCATGACCAATATGGGGATCTGGTAAAACCAATTAGGGGATCACTTGTCACAACACATCATGCTAAGAAGGGTTCCAAAGCCTACAATCTAACATAATTACATAACAACACTAATGGATTCCTAAGGTTTAAAATGTTCACTTATACTAATAACAAGAAAGTAAAATCTAATCTAGTGTGCAACAAAGCTTGTGACACAAAGTGGGGGTTAGAAGCAATAAAATAAACAACTAAACTAAACATGTATTAGAAGACATACTCACCTCAATATATATAGAATCCTAATACATGGAGAGAATATTACAAATTCATTATCTATCTACTTCCACAAAGGAGAAATAAATTTAAGAATACTTACCTTTGAATATGAACCTTTTGAGCCTCAATCTCTCCTTTGGCTAAGGTGTTTTGTAATAAATTATTGTGGTATGTAAGCATAATCGAGATAAACCAACTCTAGGATACACAACCTATCTAATAATCTAAAAGACTTATCCACAAGACAAAATTTGTATCTCCAAAGAAATTATGGAACCCTAATATTTATTCCTCAAGTAGAATTGTCAATAAGAAGATATTTACTCATACTTATTTTCTATTAATTATTCTCTTATGATATGGTGGGAAATGACCTTGTATATATAGGTGGATCTTTCCCTAAATCCTTTCAAGAACATTGGTTGTATAGGGTCGACCCTGTCAACCCAATGTGTTTTTTAGGACATTTTACTAGGTTTGTGTTAGGTTGGTTGAAAGGCTAACAAATAAAGAATGTAAATAATACCCATAAACTATATTGGGTCGACTTAGTTGACCCAATATAATTGATAATAGAAATAATGAGTTTAAGGGAATAAAATGAAGAATGAACAGAGGAAAAAATTGGAATGGGTAAAACTAGGAATAATAATCTTAGGGTAAATGGTTTTAGGAGATAAGTGTGTAGATGTCAAGTGGCAAAAGAGACAACAATATTATGAATCACCAGTGGTCTACCCACCATTTTCTCAATGCACCCCTTAAGGTATACACTCGGAGAGATTGAGACTCAATATTTTCTTGCAAGATACAAATTGTCAATAATGAATAAAATTTTGAAAATATTATGTGTATACATCTGATGGGATAACAACACAAAATATTTCTGAAGATTGGTGTTAATTTTAGAAATTTATAGCAAAGACATTGCCTAAGTGCTCATTATCTGGTGACTCTAAGTTATATACAAATAGTTTGAGAAATTTAAGTTCTTGAAGATCATCAATTATTATGTATTTCCATCCTCCATATTATGAAAATGATGCTTCTATACCTTCATATCCCTCATATCAAGATGATAATATTTATGGATTCACTTGAAGTAGAACTAAAACATAAAGATATCAGTATTATCATGATATGTATCCCTCCCACCCATAATAATTTTTCCAATCATCCTTGGCAAAATCATGCTCATTCCAATCAATATAAAAAAAATGTGAATGAGATAATACTTGAATTTGAGAGAAAATGTATGGATATTGATAGGGAATAGGAATATCATAGGCATAAAGAAGAACTAGCATATTAGAATTATATACATCAACAAGAGATAGTATCATTGAAGATATATATTGAGGATATGTAATATTTACTCACTCATCCCTAATAACCTAATACCATTCCATCTTATAAACCTTCTTGTACTAATACCCCTAATTATGTCATGCCTACTCTTGAGAAAGAGCCTTTTCCCATGCCTATCAAAAAATAAGAGAATGAGAATGTTTTTGAATCCAAAATAAGAAAGTTTAAATGTTTTTTTAACCCTCCACCCATCCATAAAATAAAATTTTTACATGAAAATGAATGTGATAGGTTTATTGTTGAGTGGAGGGAGAAGTATGAAGCATTGAAGCATGAAGCCCTAACACAAGTTTCTTTCCCTTTTATCAAAGCTATATTGAATAAAAGCCTTCTTAATTCATCTTAAATAATAAATCCCATTCAAGATAAACCAATAATGACTTATATTCATATTCCACAAAATGGAGCCTCTTTCCCTCTAATCATATCCCTTTTTTAAGGATACCTTATTGTATGAAAATCAAAAGAATATGCAACTGAAGAGGAAAATTTGTCCAAATAAAATGATCAAGATTTGTGTTGGTCAAATGAGCTTAAATATAGCATAGAATAATATCATGTTTCATCCCTTTCTTATCCATTAAAAAATAAATTTTAGCATCAAGTGATCCTCAAGAAGTCTATCATTAAGATGTTCTAGAAGATATGGTGGCATCTTGTGAGATTGCAACAATGGTTTCAAAAGGTAGCAATCATAAAAATCCTATATTGAGTATTGTACATAGTATTTTTATATTTAATTTTTAAATAAGTTGGTTATGCACATGTTATGTTATTATTTTTATTTTTCACATTTCCATTAGTGTTATCTTCCACATCTTTCAGTTGGTAGTTATTCTAGTTTTCAATTCAACAAGTACTTATGAAATTTTTTTTATAATTTATTGAGAAATAATTTTTAATTTTAATATTTTTTTATATTTTCATGAAAACATAACCCAATGGATATATTTACCGGTCCTAATTTTTTATCAAGCAAACATCTCAGTGAAGTCACCAAGAATGTTGATAATTTTACCACCATTGGTAAAAGTTGCTTATGTATAGGATTTTAAGAATGCTCCATTCATGGATTAAATGTAAAAAAATGTATTAAAAACATAATAAAACATTAATTATGACAAAATAATTATCAATAATAACTCACAAGTCCAATTTTTGACAGAGGTTTCCTTTATTCCTGTAACTGGCTATTTGCAAGCTAGTGAAGGAAATTTTCAGATGCTCATTATATGAAGGTGAAGAGGATTTGGATAAAAATTTATTATTGGAATTTTTTTAATAATATTATATAAATATTTAATTAATTTTTTTAATGTTATAGAGTCTTAAATTTATGAACAACCATTATAAGAACAAGTGCTCTAAAACCCTCATGGCTTAGTTTTAAATGATATGTTTGCATTTTTGAGTTAATTTTTAAAAACTAAATGTGGTGTGATATATTATTGTAAATATAATAAATTTAAACACATTATTAAATATAAATTTAATTTAAAATAATTTATAAAGGCAAAGGTACAAGCATTAGGGTTTTAAGTAAGGAAGAGAGAGTCAAAAAAGGCAATTTTTGAGTGGTTTAAAAAATTGGTTGAGCACATGCAATTGTTTTAATGATGATAAAATTTAATAATTACATAAAAATTAGGTCTTTGTGAATAATAAAACTCAATAAAATGGTAAAACATAGACCTATATGTGTTTAGAAATTAAATTGGGCAAGCTAGTCAACACCAAAAAGTGCATATTTTGAGATTTATTCAATGATATCTCATGACATTTTACATGGAATATTTTTTTTATGCCATTTAAGGTTTAATTTTTTTTTAATATAATTAATATACCTGATTATATATAAAATCCCAAAATATAGGTTGACCCCCTTTTGGATAAATTTAGAAAATGTCAAGACAATAGAAAGAATATTCCGTTAGCCCTAAAAAAGTGGAGTCTAAAACATTCAAAAATGGAGAAGTTGAGTTAGAGTTTTGGTAAATATTTTATGAAATATTTTAATTCAATATACCCCTTTTAATTTTTACATTCAATATCTCTCCTTCTATTCCCTCTTTGGGCTAAATTTAGAAAGTCAAGAAGATAAACATGCATGCAAGATAGCTCAAGTTGAACTATAGATGTGAAGTCAAGATAAGTCAAGTCAAATAAATATGAAAGTGGAGGTAAATAAAATAAAAATTTAATATTAATTAAATACTAATATTAGTTAACTAAATACAAAAAAGAGTTAACTAAATAAGATCAAAAGTTACATGTAAGATCACAACAAGTTAATTGATGATTCAAGATGCATGAAGAGAAATTTGACCTTTCAAACATGAAATAATATCCTCCCTCTCTCCTAACACTAAATATTCCATGAAATAATTTTTAAAATAAAATTATAAATTGTATTTTATGTTTAATCAAAATTTGATTTCAATTTTGAGTTTAATTTTTAGCTGAAGCGGGAGTGACCTAAGACTTGCATGTGGACTCATCTAGAACTTCTTATCTTCTCTCTCTCTTGTTATTTTATATATGTACATTCATTTTTGAATGATTATAAGGATATAATGAATTTATATTACTAAAAATCTATCAAAATTTTTAATACCTCACCTTTGAAGTAATAAAGAGCTAAATTTTTCTTCCATCTTCAAGTTGTTCATCAAGTGTGTTCTTAATTCATTGATACAAATTGGTGAAAGATTGATTTTCATATGTTTATATCTTAATATATCACATTTATGAATAAATTTCACATTATTTTAGGTCATATAAAATGTTTAAGTCTTATTTATACCTAATTTGGAAGTGAATTCAACCATTGTTCATTCCTTCCAAGCTATTGTAGGTGTATGTCAAGACCTCTTCGTGAAATAATTATGCAAGATTCATTGTATGAAGATGAAGTGAAAGTTTGAAAGTTATTTATATTCTAAAGTGTACCCATTATATTAATAATTAACCTAAAAATTGGTACATCACCACAATTTTTAGTTTTCAATTCCATTTTCAGCTTTAGCATTACTCTATCTACCATTTTCCTAGTCAAGAAAGCACATAATTAGATAGTTTAAATATAAGTAGGTGAGTGTAATAGAAGGATCCATACATTAATATAGATATTATCTCCAATTTTAATTTCATACACCTTTGATATTTTTCATTGTATCAACATAAGTGAGAATAGACACACATTCTCAACAAGGGTGCACTTTTAAGTGATAACACATACATGATGAGATTTTCCAAACCTCTATGTTCTAATTTTTATAGGATGTGAGGGAGTAAAAAATATTATTAAAAATTTTAGGATAGATAGGAGGTATCCTTGTATCATGAACCATCTCCTTAGTCTCTTTAATTTCCCTTTTATTTTCTCTAGTTACAATTGTAACCATATTGTTTGAAATACCAAAGTCACCAACCTAATTCAATGATACATGGTCATCAAGTTGCCAGTTCACAAAGGTTGAATATAGATTCCATTATCCATAATGAACCTTATATTATTATGTCATACCCTCACTATGTTGACCTTATTTAATAAAATCCCCCTCTTAATTTATTTTAGGCATTTCAAAAAATTAATTGAATAAAGCCTGACTCTACATATCATTTAGATTGGATGGATTTTAACCTAAATATGACATCATATTATTTTGAGTTATCACAATAAAAATAAGTTTATATGAATAAGGAGCATTATGATCAACTGATGCATAAGGTTTGTCCTATGTGATATCTCCTTGAGCTTGATATGCAGGTCTATATTCTCTAAAACCTTGATATGGAGGTCTATTATCTTTGAAAGGATGATAAGTAGGTTGATTAGGTTCTTGGTAAGTATTGTTATCTTATTACTACTACATTTTTAGTAAAATAATTTCATTCCTAAAGGATATCAACATTCCCTTGAGTTGTCCAATTTTAGTTGATTAGCTAGGAAACAATGAAACTTGTGTTTTGAGGGTTGGAATGGGAGCCATAGGAGGAGATTGAGTTGATGGAATTGGTTGTGTTTTTTGGGGTAAAATGAATAAGAGTTCTATATTCTATTTTTTTAGCCTAGATCAAATTATTCTCTACTCTAATTGCCACTTCATAGGCATCTGGAAGTGTAGTGTCACCTATAGACCAAATCATAACACCAATGTCTAAATTTAGATATCTTAGATAATATAAAATGAAATAATCTAGAGATGGCCTAATAATAATAGGTATCATATGCCATGTATTTTGGAATATGAGGTTAAAGTCAGTCATGAACTCATGAGGATCCCTCTTTATGGTTGTGAGTTATTCAGCCAAGGACATGTGATTATATTTGTCTTCAAATTACCTAAAAAATGTTGCACCTAAGTCATCTTAAGAATAAATATAAATTAGAGGAAGGTTTATACCCCATTATAGTTCTTTTCCTTTGAGAATGCAACAAGTAGTTTAATATGTACATTATCTTGGACAACATTATGGATAGAACGAAAGTTGCATACATCTTTTATGTGTTCAATAGGCATAGTTTGGTCCTTCCCTAAGAATAAATGAATGATATTAATATTTTAAGATTTTATATCATCATATTATGATAGATTAAGTGGCCTTCCTCTATTGAATGAGATAAATGACTAGTTCTTAGGCACATCCATTTAGATATTGGGAATTGAATTGTCTAATATAATGGACTGATTATGATATTGGAACAAATTCATAGGATAGGGGTTTATATTTAAAAATATTTATTTTTATATTAATGAGAAGTAAACTCAATGAATTTAAAAGGAATAACTTTGCTTGATGATCCTTTGGTAACCTTTGGCAAGAAACTTGTGTTAGCCTACTACTAAGAATAATGCAACTTTAGGTAATAATCTAGTTCAAATGATGATGAGTGTCCTCTAATACTAAAAATGCTTTTCTCAATATCCAAACTTCAGATATACCAATGAGTATGGGTCCCACTAGGTGTGGCAAAAATTATTGTCAATCAAGAATGCTACCCTTGTGAGAATCTATGTTATTTCCCACTCTTATTGAAACCATGGAATCTTTCTTAATTGTGAGTGACTTAGAAATGGATATAATATATATATATATATATATATATATATATATAGAGAGAGAGAGAGAGAGAGAGAGAGGGTTAGTTCCCTTGATGCACTCACTATAAGTGATCTTAATCCTAATAACTACTAATTTTTTACTATGAAAAGGGTAAATAGATATTGTTTGCACTATAATTAAAATGAAAACTTGGAATAAGGTTATGCACCAATGTATATGGCCACTTTTTATTGAAATTTAAAATATTAGGAAGGTAATAAGCTTTCACACATTCTCTTTAGTTCAGGTATATGACTTCTACAATAATGTTTCATGCATAGGACTTTATAAACTCAATCTTTACATGGAAGGAATGAAAAGGTATTAAATTCAAATCCAAAATTTGATCAATATTGATCTTGACACTTATTATGACCTATAGAACTCAAAAATATTATATTAAAGTACAAAAATTAGATAATAACATAGGAAAAATAATGAATCACAATGATATATTAATGGAAATCATAATACACTTCACATTAAATTGAAAATGGAGGAAAAGAGCTTCTTATTTCTTCAAGAGGTGAGTACAAAAAATTTGGTAGCATTTTAGCATCACCAAAATAGATGACTGATAATATAATGCTGTAAACTAGAGTACAAATATAAAATAAGAGAATAGGAGAGACATAACATCTTAAAAATAGGGATGACTAGATAAGTATTCAAACCCCTCAATTTTTTACCTAGTGTTTCCTACAATATCTCTTCTCATTTATGTCCTTATACTAGTGTAGAGGTAGAGTATCATTTTTTGGAGAATATTTAAAATGTCTTCATCATTGAGTGGTCATGCTTGAACACTTTGGAGATGTGTAAATCCTTGCTTACACACCCTATATACTAGATTACATGTCCTTTTTTAAAGAATAGGTCAAATCCTTAAAAAAAGTCTTAAAGTATTCATTATTATTTCTATTGAAACCCTCTCCAATGATTTATAAGGTCCTACAACCTTGCTTGGGATGTTAGAAAGATCATTGATGCATCTTTTACTCTTTCAACTTATCAGGTGTAGGAGGGAAAGAAGGTCTTATTATTAGTGTTAGATACTTTTTCAACCTCTAAATCCTTCTTCCAATCAAACATATGTTAAGGTATTTTCATAGTGTTTTCACTAAGGAATTGATGTTGTCATTGATGTCAAAGTTAAGTTGAATGTCCATGTCAAAAGTCAAAATCGATATCATGATTAATGAAGTGGTGTGTAATAAAGAATTTTTATCTCTTTGATGAGAATTTTTTTGAAATAAACTTGGTATTATTTATGTGGTTTGATGACATGTAAATATGATGTTCAAGATATAAGGGAATAATATTTATTAAGATCTAAGCTCTAAGGAGCATAAAATGTATCTTAAGTAGCCTAGTCTAGCTTTGTGAAGAATATGTATGTATTAAACATGGTAAATATTTATGTTATGGGTCAATAAAAACATGAGTAAGTGTTATAATTTTCATTAACATGGGAAAGAGGTAAATTAGGTAAAATGGTCATGTTTTTAAAGCTAAGCTCTTCCATGAAGAGACATAGTGAGAAGACACAAGCTTCGTGCCTTAGTGAGATAATTTATAAGAGACTTGTGTAAGGAAGGTTTTAAATTTGAGATCATTTTATGATGGTTTATTACATGATATTATAGTGTCTAAGATAGTTCAAGTGGTTTCAAGTCATGATCATAGTCCAAGTATGACTAGTAGTATAAGGCCAAGTAAGCAACATGACCTATAGTGACCTAATGAGGGGTTAAGATCATTTTAAGAGATTAGAGAGATCTTTAAGTCAGTTAAAAATTTGTGATAGGTCATGATAATTGTGTTTACAAATTTTTAAGTCAATACCTAAAGTAAAAAATATCAAAACCTATGGTAAGGTTGACTATGTGCACATAATTGGGTATTGCAGACCCAAAAATATGTTTTTCATGCTCTTTGGCATGTGAAACCTTTACATGAGATATTTATAAATTAATTGTATCTGGATAAGTTACCTATATTTAATTTAATATCATTGGTTTTGGAGTTGAGGGGTAATCTTTTATGAATGATTGCTAAGAAGGTAAGGTACTTAAAACCCTCTTAAAAGCCCAAAAAAGACCTGATAAGAAAGATATTATAAGTTATGGCTTATAAATTTCCTATTGACATAGTTTTATGTTTGTAAAATGTAAATTAATCTTCAATGTTTCCTCATGTGGTTTTGGTTTGTCTTGATATTGAGTAGAATCTATAGGAAAACCCTTATTTTCATGATTTTTGATGCTACAAGTAGAGTTGACTAGGTTAAATCATGAAAATGGATGGAGGATGATATAAATAAGTTATATTTTATGACCATGAAATTTTTTTAGCAGAATAGTGACCAAAAATTTGATAAACTAGTCATGGAAGTTAGCATATCACTAAACTGGCCTAATGAGTAGAATAGTGAGAAAACTAAGAGAAAATGAGAATGAGATTAAGGATTGTTTTTAGACGACTACAGATAGATACTAAGGCATGGGTCCATTAATAAATACCTATGAATCCTATTAACTTGGTATATAAGTGTTGATTATTCCTATACCTATGCAAAAATTTGTCATCCAATTGGCCTGTGTAACTAAGTAAAGTATGTGTAGCGTGGCATAGTGAGATTGGTCTATAAGACCAATATTGATATATGACCATGTAATATATATTATAAAATATGATATAATTATTTAATATTTTTACACATATTCATTTTAATATCACATTAGTGTTCCCATGGGTGTTCTATAAATGGATTTTCTTGAATGTGTTTTTGGTCCTATAGGCCACTTTCTGTGTATGTCTAAAAATGATGTTCTAGAGTCATTTTTAAATAACTTAAAGGATACAAATATATTTAAGGTGTTATAATTATCTATAATAAAATTTTAATTTTTTATATTCATTATAAGTCCTTATTTAATCTTGGATAGTTAAATGCTTTTGATTGTGTGTTGACAGTGTTTGGTGTTTTTGAGTAAACCATCTATAGGAGTGTTTCTGAGGCCTTTTGGCATGTGTGGTGAAGACCAAATATTTTTTTAAGTTTATTAATTATTTAATATAATATTAATATTATTTAATTTATGGGTTATGTGGTAATTTTTAGACATGGTTGAAATTTGTAAGATAGACTTTCAAGCAGTTAGAATGGCTCTTGGCGAGGAGACCTAATTGGTAGGTCTAAGTAGTTAAATGGACCAAATGGATTTCGGAACCTAAGTTTAACCTTAAAATTTTATATTTTAGGCATGTATGAAGTTTTTAATTTGTTTTTTAAAAAAATAATTATTCTTAAGGGTCATAGTGGTAACGCATGGATAAGACATACCTAATTGCATTAGGTCTCCATTAGGCCTAATGTTGGATTTGGTCCTTATGGATTATTACCAACTTAGGTGCTATTTTTCAACTTATGAAATGTGTGTACTGACATATTTAAATAATAATCCAAGTATGGTGAGTTACTTATTCATCGAATATGGGTATGAGAAAGAATCAGATATAATGTCAAGGCTTAATAAGCCTATTTTGACTAGTGAGAGAATTGAGCTATTAGGCAAAAGATATAGTGTTTTTGGAGAATAGGTTAATGAATTTAAGATCATAAAATATATTATATAAAATTTTCATTATTATCTTAATATTTATCTATATGTGTTGAGCAAGGTCATTTTACCTAATTATACCAAAGAGAGGGTTATTTGAGAGAGAATGCCTAAGAGGCTATTTAAGAGAGATTAAAGGTAAAGAGTGAAAAGTAAGGTTATCATATACAATTGAGTTATATATAGGTTTTCTAATTTTATTATATATCATAGGTTACCTATTTGTTACTAAGATAACTAAGGGGATTAGATCCTCCTTGCAAGATAGAGGTTACAGAAGATTAGTTGAGTGGGTGATTAACTAGGTAGGGATTGGAACTCCTTGTAAAGTTGGTGCTTTAATACAATTTAAATATTGAAATTATAGTAATTTATTACATTTTTAATGTTTATTGGTTTTTATCCCCCAATATGGTTTCCCACACATCTCTTGTTTTTTCTAATGATATGCTTGTGTAGTTATTTTGTTTATGCAATGATCTTTTATGTGAATGGATGCTTCATGGAATGATGAATGAAATTTAATAGATATTGTTAATAAAATAATTAATCCCCCCTCATTTTATTATATAATTCCAATATTTTTTATTATATCATGTCCTTTTAAGGAGATCTAACAACCTAAATGAGATTCTAATCAAGCTAAGATGGTTAGTCAAGCACAAGGTGGTTTTTCTAATAGTAAAGTTCCATTATTCAATGGATCCAATTATGACTTTTGGAGTGTTAAGATGAGGACATATCTAATGTCTCAGGGTAATTATGTTTGTAAATTGATCTTGGATGAATATATTTCACCCCCTATTCCTCTTATAGATACAATAGGTAAGAAAGCTAGTGATAATAACTCAAAACCAATGAATGGCATTATGTGTGGCCTATTAGAGGTATAACTTGTGATGATAATGCACTATATATATTCCAAATAAATGAGGCATAATTTTAAAAATATTCATGAGGAATATTTCAATGTCAAGTTGTCCAAGTTTCAAACCCATAGAAGACAATTTGAGAGTCTAAAGATGAATGAAGATGAGACTATTGCAGCCTACTTATTGAGGGTTGATGAAGTGGTCAACATCATAAGAGGTTTATGACAAGATTTGAAAGAGACAAATATTATTCAAAATGTCTTAATCTCTCTAAATCCCAAATTTTATCCCAAGGTATGTGTTGTTGAATATATTCAAGATATAAACAAGTTAGAGACGGATGGACTTCATGGAACCGTAATAGCCTATGAGATGAGGACAAACAAAGGGATACTTATAAAGATTTAAGTTCCATTAAAATTAGAAAAGCATCCAAAAGAGAATAAATCAAAAGGTGATAAATTCAAAAATAATGATGAATCTGATATTGATGATGATGAGTTGATAACTATGTTTGTAAGAAAATTGAAGAAATGTTTAAGTACATACAAGGGCAAGTTTCCTTTTAAATTCTTCAATTATGGAGAGGTTGGAAACTTTGCCAATAGATGTCCTCATAATAATAAGATAAATGATGATGGAGAGCATGATGAAGATCATGATGATGATAAAAAAATTTATAAGAGTAATAAAAAATTCAATGGATTTGACAATAAGAAATGGTTCTTCAAAAACAAAAGGAGTCTTTACACAAAGGAAGATAAAAAATCTTTTAATGAGTGATTTAAAAAGTGGTCATGAGAGTGATGGTCATGATATCAAAGAGGTTCCATTCATGGATAAAGAAGTAAGTTACTCAAATACATAAGGATTCATATGGATTGGAGGTGATGTTCATGATTTGAATGAAGAAGGAGATGAGGTGTATTTTGAGGCTAAGTTGATGAATAATCTAGAATAATTGAAGATGGTTAAGAAAAAGAATAGGGTGATGTGGTCCCTTAGCAAAGACAACGAGGATAAAATAAACTTTTTTGAATCTATACTAAGAAAAAACTCTAAAGAATAAGAGGAAATAGTCAAACAGGTTGAGAGTCAACTTGAAATTATGACTGCAATCCTAGAAGCAAAAGAAGGATGTGCAAGGTATGTAGTTTAAGTGAACTCCTTAAGAGATAAATTGAAACAAGCATCAAATAAGGTCAATCTATTTATGGGGTTTGGAAAGAGTACCAATCATCTAGATAATCTTCTCAGTAGTCAAAAGACTATTAATGATAGATTAGGTGTTTGCTTCATTAGAGATAAAGATAAGGACACTAATATGACAAAAAGGTCAAAAAATAAAAAAAGAATGAGGATGTTGATAGAAGAAAGGTTAGTACTATCAATAATCCTAATAACATAAGTTATGATAATACTTTTAATGGCTATTATTTTTCATGTAATAAAATTGGTCATAGAGCAAGGCATTGCATAAGGCCTTTCAATAATGAATATTCATGTAACTATGAGGAAAACCATCAACCAAAAGGTATGGGACATGGTGCATTTCCATCTAGATAGATAACATGTTTTAAATGTCATAAGGGTTGTCACATTTCAAAGTAATATAAGCATGACTTCTTAAGACAAGGCATGAAGTTTGAGGCTTCTAGAATATAAGAAAGAAATAGTAAGTGGAAACATAAGGTAGATAAGGTTGATAGTCAGTTTAAAAGTTCAAATGAACTATTTTCCATGGTAGAGAAAAATCAAGATGCAAAGGAGTGCCAAAACTTTTCTCTATCATCTTAGTTTGTTGATGAAGAATTCAAGACCAATATATCAAGATAGAGTGTTGCTCAAACAAATATTGAGGAGGTTACATCAAAAGGAAAAATTAAGCATAAAAGGATCATGAAGGAATTGTAGTCCTAAAGGGACATGGAGATCTTTTAATCTACTAAACTTATGATGTTCTAGTTCTCTAGAGTAGAGGTGACTCCATTAGGATTTATGGATGTAATCAACTGGAAAGAAATAAAAATGGAGGATGATCGATCATAGGGAGAGTTTTGTGTTCTGAGGAGATCTTTAGATTTAAGTTTTAGTCAAACAATTCTTCTGTAGGTGTAATCTCAATAAAAAAAGTCACAAAAAATTGTATGATGGCTTGATCAAACCAAGTCATAATTTTAAAAATGTCTTGAACTTTCTTGAAGGTAAAGGGAGTCAGTCATGTGTCATGAGTATGTATGTGAACCTAGTTTGTGATAAAGATTATAATATAAAGTATTGATGATTTTGTTTGAATTAAATCCTTTATGAATGATTGCATAGAAGGTAAGGTAGTAAAAACCCTCCTAAAACCCTAACAAAGACCTAATAGGAAAGATATAATTGGTTATGGATTATAATGTTCATGTTGACCTAATTTTATGATTTTAACATCTAAAGGAATATTCAAGTTTTCCTTATACGTTTTTCGTTTATCTTGATAGTGAGTAGAAGCTAAAGGAAAACCCTTATTTTTAGGATTTTTTATGTTATAGGTAGGGTTGACTAGGTAAAAACATGAAAATTAATGGAGGATGATGTGAAAAACATATATTTTATTACCATAAAATTTTATGAGTATATTTATAGCCAAAACTATGATAAACCAATCATGTAAGTTATCATATCGTTAAACTTGCCTAATGAGTAGAAAAGTGACAAAACTAGGTGAGAATGAGAATTAGATTAGGGATTAGTTATAGAGGACAAGAGATCTATAATAATTCATGGGTTTATTATTAAAAATATATCCATAATATCCACTTGTTATATAATTTTTTATTATGCCTATAACTATGCAAGAAGTTATCATCAAATTGGTCTATCTAACATAGTGAAGTTTATGTAGAGTGGCAAAGTGAGATTTATCTATAAAACTAATATTGATATATGATAGTGAAATATATATTTACAAATATTATATAATTATGTTAAATTTTCACATAAAATCATTTTAATATCAAATAATTGTTCCCATAAATGTTCTATAAGTTGATTTTCTTGATTGTGTTTTCGGTCCTACATGTAACTTTCTGTGTATGTATGAAAAGGATGTTCTTGAGTCATTTTTCACTAATTTAAAGGATAAAAAGATATTTAAGTTGTTATAAATCTCTAATAAGATAATTTAAATTTATTTTTATTAATTATAATTACATTTTCAATCTTGGATAGTAATATTATTTTGATTGTGTGTTGACAGTGTTTGGTGTTTTTGAGTAAGCCATCTACAAGAGTGTTTTTTGAAGTCTTTTGGCCTATGTGGTGAAGAAAAAAGAATTTTTGGAAGCTTATTAAGTATTTAATATTATAATAATATTATATTATTCATGTTTTATGTGTCAAATCTGTGTATATGGTTCAAATTTTCAAGACAGACTTTCAAGTAGTAAGAAGGCCTATTGGCGAGGAGACCTAACTGGTAGGTCTAAGTAGTGAAATGGGCCAAATGGAGTTAGGGACCCAAGGTGAAATTATCAATGTTATATTATAGTAGTGTATGAATTGTTTAATATATTGGTTAAGATAATAAGTTTTCTTAAGTGTTAGAGTGGTAATGTGTGGATAAGATATACCTAATTACATTAGGTCTTCATTAGGCCTAATGGTGGATTTGGTCCTTAGGGACTATGACCGACTTAGGTGTTGTTTGTTTCACTTATTAAAAATTTGTATTGATATATTTAAATCATAATACAAGTATTTTTAGGTCCTTATATAACCAATATAGGCATGAGAAAGAATCAACTATATAATTAAGGCCTAATAAGCTTATTTTGACTAGTGAGAGAATTAAGCTATTAAGTGAAAGATATAGTGTTTTTGGATAATAGGTTAAGGGATTGAATATCATAAAATATCTAAGATGGAAATTTAATGAGTATATAAATATTTTTTTATAGGTTTTGAGCAAGTACATTGACCTAATTATTCTAAAGAGAGGGTTATTTGAGTGAGAAGGCCTATGTGGCTATTTGAGAGAGATTGAAGGGTAAAGAGTGAAAAATAAGGTTATAATATATAGTTTAGTTATAAAAATGTGTTATAAGGTGATAATATATCATAGGTTAACTATTTAGTTCTAATATACCTAAGGTTTTGGATCCTTCTTGCAAGATAGAGCTTGTAGAAGACTAATTGAGTGGGTGATTAACTAGGTAAGGGTTGAAACTCCTTGTGAATTGGTGCTTCACTAAAATTTGGATATTAAAATTATATGAATATATTACATGTGAATTTTTCAATGGTTATTATCCCCCAATTGGTTTTCACACATATTTCTTATGTTATATCATGATATGCTTGTGTAGTTGTTTTGGTTATGCATTAATCTTTTAAGTGAATGCATGTTTCATGGCATGATGAATGGAATTGAATAGATATTGTTAAGTAACTGATTCACCCCCATATTAGTAGATAATTCTAATAACCTATGACATGTTATTTATTTATTAGGCATAGGAGATAATTAGAACATCAATAAATCCTTTTGAAGAGATTCTATGCATCAATTTAGTGATTTGATGACTTGACTGATTTTTTAGCAAAGTGGTGTAGGAGAGAAAACTACATCTTGCTTTGAATCAATAAAATTTATTCCATGGATGTATTTTAAAAATAAATTTAGACCTTAAATAATGAACTTTCAGACATAAAACCCTAAAAAATATGCAACTTTGTTCCATTTGCTTGCCTTTCTACCCATTCCTTGTAGCCCTAAAAACTAGTAAAGCTTTGTGTTTAGAAGAGTATATGCTCTTTACTAGAAAAATAAACCAATTTTAGGACCTTTTATCGACTTACATCTTCATACCATGTTTTAATATCCAAATCCAAGTGGCATTATCTCTTCTTTGACATTTCTCTCTCCAATTAGGCCTAATTAGGTCTCCTAGGCCTATAAATAGATATTTGGCCCAAATGGCCACCCACACATGTGAAACCTACCACAAGTGGTTTATTTAATTTACCTCACCTAATGCCATCCTCCATGTCAAAATTAATGTTTTGGGGCCTTGTGTTGATGGGCAAACCATGAAATGGCTATTGGTAAGCCTAGATGCTTATGTATGCTTGGGGTTAATTATATATATTTTTCATTAAACATAGAGTTTTTAGTGTGTTAACATGACTTTATGAGACATGAAACACCATTACACAACTCACTACTTGATATTTAAGTCTCTTATTATAATTATAGGCCTTCATCATTGATTCTTAGCTTCCAAAACTAAGTTTTTTTCACCTTTTAACCAAGTGGCCAACTTGTAGGGATGTTGTAAGACTTTTAGAGACATTTAAAAGAGTTTGGATGATTATGGAACCTATATCAAGCCACTATAAGCATATTTAAATTATTTAGATGTTCTCCATAACATATACCCTCATAATCTAACCTTTAAGTACATGTTTTACCATATCCATATCATATTATACCTACACATGTGAATAAACACCTTGAAGTGGAGATCAAGAAAATTTTGAATGAAATTAAGGTCATTTGGATGCCATTTTATTACATTTTAAGGAATCAAGAGTTGCATTTCATCCATCAGGTTAGTTTTAGGGTTTAATATGGGTTTAGATAGGTTTATGTTCTTAACAATGGTTGATAAAGGATAAGGTTCCATTACAAAATCCGATGTTGAGAATTTGCAGTAATGGACCCCTTTAACATTCCCTATGGGACTGAGTTCCTATGCAAAACATCATAAATTTTTTGAGCAAAAATTTGACTCACTTGAGCTCTTTATCATTTAAAACAAAGTTTTTAGTCTTCTTATTGATTTTTCATACAATTCTGAGACCCAAGGGTAGAACCAAATCTTGATATTTTAAGTATGTGACCCCGTCTAACCCCTCAAGTAACCTTAATCTACCATGTAGCTCCTATAAGAAGTACTAGCCTCTACAAACTTGCCTCTCAGGCTAAGGTGATTATATATGAAGGCTGAGAAAGGTCTTTTATAATCATAAGACCTTAAAACACACTTTTATATCAAATAAAATGATTATCAGGATTTCAAATATCTATGAAATTATTTGACATGATATTATATATCACTAACCCTTCAAATAAGTCTGAAGCCTTATTATTCTCTACCCAAGGGTTTATATGCAAATTATGTTTATTGATCCTAGAGGTATATTCCTCGGGTTTATTTCTTCGTCACTAGATAAAAATTTAATGAATGTATTTTTTAAGTTCATATACATACCATTATTAGTTTTAGACATCCAATTTCTAGTGAAAATCATGCTCTCTTCACTTTACTATAGGGTAGTCATGTAAATCTCTAATAGATTGTGTTAGTTTGGGATGATCCCTATCCTTTATGAATGTCATATTATTTAACAAATTAAATGGACATGGATTACACTCATTTATATTCTATTGGATATTATACAACAACATTATAACACTAATTTTACGATCACAAGTGTGACCTCTATCCATCATTCTTACTCATTATAGGGACTGCATGTAGGATACTGTACTAGTTATAGGTGATATATCTATCTTCTTGGCCTATTTGGAGAAATTTAATTTAATAATACCTTGAGTAGGTCATTTAAACTAATAAAAACTCATAATAACCTTTTTAAAATTCCTAAACCCCTCACTTAACCCTATCACATAAGACTTCTCTTACACTTAGTACACAAGCTGACTGTAACTTCACATTGCTTGATTATAGGTTCATTAGGCCTATGAGTAGCCTTTTGAGAGGAATCCTTGATTTTAAATAATATTTTTGATAATATTTACAACTTTACAACCTATTATTCAAACTATATTCTCATCCAAACCTCCAACTTCATCATTGTGTTTGATATCCACTTTATTGTCCTTAAAGGTCAGTTATGCTCAATGAAGTTGAGTTATAGGTGGTGATTTGTGAGTTAATAGACTATATGGAGAAGGTAAACAACACTAATGCATTGAAATTATAGTTATTCATATACCTACTTCACCGTATTATTATTTTTGAAAAGGTAACATCTATACTTCTTCCTCTTATTTACTCATGTCTTCATGTGATAACATATAGGCCACCTTAGTTGACTATTACTATAGACTTAAAAAGTCACTTTGATTTATCTTATAGCTGGCATAATTTTTTTATTCAATGGAGAATATTAAATTCATTATTATACTCAACTCATCCATCATATACATCTTCTCCTTTCCTTCTTGACCTTCATAAAATTTCATGTTGCATAACAACCTACCTAATTGAGCCAAGATATCATAGGTGTAGGTACACATTTTGTACTTGACTATAAGTTTAGAAAGACAATCCACTTACCTTATTCTCATGAGATATAAAATTATAAAAAATTATATGATTTTATTTCTTAGACTTGAAATCCACCTACTTCCATAACTACAATCATGAGACTTTCATGAAGTAGCCTAATTATGATTGTTGTAGGTGCATATTCTACCCTTTTTGGCCTCTTAATCTCTACTAAACTATGTTTTAAGGTATAATTTCATGCTTAAAGCATGTAACTTGGTGACACTTGTATCATATTCATCCTTTTATTATTATTATATCATCCATGAATTTCCATCTAACACCTTCATAACAAATTCTTAAGAGCACACAGTCCTTTAGAAGACTCTCTTAGTTGGTAATACAGTAATATACAACCTTGACTATGTATATTAGGCATAAATAGGTCTAAAAATTTATATCTTACTTTATTTAATGGTACTATTCACCTTGAAGATATATTTATCACTGAAAAACAACATCATGCCCTCAAAACAAACTTCTTTATCTTCATGATTCCTCTCAGTTCCTTTCACCTACCATGATGTTCTTCTAACCTACTCATTAGACCTACAAATGTTCTTTTGAGATTTAAAAGACATATTATTACATTTCATTTAGATTTTATTCTTAAGGTGAATCATTATTTTATCATCTTTTATAAATATTCTATGATCATGTTGACATCACTAAGATACTCTCATAAATTTGGAATCTCATTAGATCTACAACTATACCCTATAAAAGGTCCCATCTCACTCAATATACCTAAAGAAATAACCACTTAAATATGAATGTAATTTAAACTTTATTTTCATTTAATAGGTGTATTATAATTTAAACATGAAGTTAAAAACCCCTAAATATGAATGCACTTAGTTGATATATCAAACATGCTTGAAAACTGCTAACTTTAACAATCAAGATAGGCAACTAGTATCTTGTTAAAATACTCTTAATAAATACAAAGTACCTAATGATTAAAATATGAAATATGTCCTATTTTAACTTTAAATAATCCCACTATAACCATTTTCTCCATTGAGTTTTGAAGTGAAGAAATAAAGATAAGCCTAGACCCTTTATGGATGACTAGGACATAGTGAGCCCTTACACTCTTAAAAATTATTAATAAATATGGAGGGATGAATATAAAAAAAATTACACTAAATTTAATTTAATTAGAGTCCATATCTCTTCCTATTATCTTTGGACCTAAATACTTTCTCCTAATCATACTGAGCAAAAATTGATGACCTTCTTAGAGCTTCCAAGGAAGTCGATAGGAGAGATTAAATAGCTTTTTGCATTTTGACACATGAAACTCTTTAAAACCATTAATTTCACCTTGAAATGAAAAAATAAGGTCGTAAAGATGCATTTAGGTTAATTTTACCTTAAAGGATTGTATGAATAACCTCTAAATAAGCCTTTTTGGTAATAAAATTGACATAACCACTTGATAAACCTAATGAAACCACAACAAAAAATATTCAATAGACCTTTTCATGCCTTAATAGGTACAAAATTAACTTATTTTGATATTATACTACCATTATCAAGCAAAAACTACTCTAAAATCCAAAAAGTGATCTAAAATGCAACCAACATGGTTATGAAGTTAGTCAAGCATATCACCAACCATTTTGATCAATTTTAAAGAATTAAATGAATTTGACACAAGACATGAGGCCTATTAAGATTATTTTGACTCATTTCATCACATGAAACAACTTTAAATAGGTCAAGAAGTGGCGAGACAGGTACATGGCCATGATGATGAAAACCTTAAATTCATCAAATTTATCTTAAACTTTGCTAATCAAGGTTTCAAATGACCATTTAATAGACATTACAAGAACAACATAATAATAAATAGGGAAAACACCATGAATTTTTTTTTAAAGTTATATGGGTGACAAATTGACCTATGAGGTCAAAATTGTCAACAAGTACAATGTTAATTCATCAAATAGTTTTAATGGATAAGAAATGTGGATTTTTTATATGGGGGATATCATAGTGTGAAATTAGTGACAAATGAATAAAATAAAATAAAATAAAGTAAATATATTGAAAATAAATATAAAAAAAATGCAAGAGGCTTTACACAAGTACACACATTTAAATGAAATTAAAAAAATATTTTTCATAAGAAACAAAACATTCTTTGCTTGTGACAAAAAAAGAATCACTTTTCTTTAGATTGCCTCATAACTAGTAATTTGATAGAAAATACATTCATATAAGAAAATATTCACCCACTACATAGTCATATGATGTGGTGCTACACCTAAATATGTGTCACTCTTTTGAACCATACTAGAGAATAATTATCTACTTTAATTGAGTTATCTTAATACTATTACATAGTTTGTGTTTGTTACAATAAGTTATAAAAACAATGTCAATTTCATTAGATTTTGTGCTGACTTAGATGGAATTATTTTAAATTATAAAATTCACTAACACTTATAACATGTTGATGACTAATTTGCATATTTATATGTAATTTGATTAATTTTATACTCATTTGGAATTTTTTGTTTATATAAAAACAAAGGAGATTATTCTTTGTAAAAATAAATAAATTTGTTGCTACTGGTTGGTTTATTAGTTAATCTATTTAATAAAATATTTAGTATATCTACTCAATATCTAACTTACATGCTCAAATGGAAACCATATTTTGAAATATAACTCATTTGATTATCCCATCATTGTGATTGTTCATAAAGTGTGATCCAAAACATCGATTAAAAAAATTACACATCTTATTCAAAAATTCTACGTCAACATATTTTTTTGATGAAATTTAAATTAGCCAAAACCTAAACAAAGTTGACTGTTTTGATTATTTAAATTATTTAAATCATATCCTATGCATATAAAATAAATATAATTGTCACATTGATATGGTAATTCACACATTATAGTTTTGTACTATGAATCCAAGGAATTGAGAATAACATTTTATCTCATTCATGTGACACACAACAATTTATTATCAACCTAGGTTCCCACCATGCCCCTAATATATCAATATGTTGTTGAGTTTTCCCAACTGTTAGAACCTCCTTCAGAGACATGGTTTATTTTTATTTCTTCACATTCCCACATTGATATAACTTTTTTCTATAACATTTACCCTTTTTTGGGTGTGTATGAATTGATAATGCAACATGTTGCTTTCCAATAGCATTGCCTCAAAATTTCATATTGGGAAACCCATTTTTAATGCTTGTGCAGGGTGTGGATGGATTAATAACACTAGTTCAAGACATGTATCATATGTTTGTAGCATCTTACCAAGCTATTTTTTTTTAAATCACAAGTTTAGCCTATACCACATGTCACATTTTTAAACGTTAAACTTATTTAGTTTGGTCTCAAATTTCACGTACTATGTTTGATGTCAAGGTTCGATTTGGATCCATGTGTCATGTTTTTATTAGGTCACATCATATAACTCATATACATTCACACTTTTGTTAATATTATTCATTGGATTACTTATCATATTAAAGTAAAAAAATTAAATAAGCTTACAGTCATACATCACCATAAAAAAATACACATCTATTTCAAAACATCCATTATGCTTCATGACATCCCATGCAAACAAACACAAATTTATATTAGTCAAAAATAAGCTATGTTTATATTAATATTATGTATTGTAATTAGTCTAAAAAAATAATTTTATGGAATATTCCCCACTATCCAATAGACCTATATATTTAAATGAGCTTGATAAAAATATTATATTAATTAAATTTATGTTTCATAAATTTAAATGATAATTGAATTAGGCATCATTTTATGTATTATACGTAATTGGTGTTTTGATTATTTATGTTTAATTAAGTAGTGTAAGTTTAAATAACCTAAGATATACTTATTTTTTATAAAATTATTACCATGAGACAATTGAATTTTGAAATCATGACATAGCATAGCGTTTAGTATGTCAAAACACATTTTTATTAAAAATTATTCAATGTGAAGAATGAATTATTAGTGAGAAAAGTTATTTAAATGAATACACTAATAATTTGAAGATATGAATAATAAAAAATGTAACACATGGCCTATCACTATTTCCTCACAATATCATACTTATAAACCTCATCTTGATGCTCATGTAGTGCATGGTTGCGAGTGAATGAGATCATGACTCATCACATCATCTCATTGTCTTACATTATCACATATTTCAATTTTTATTAATACATTGTAGTAGGTGTTTGTGAGTGAGTGATATTGTGACATGAAAATACATCTTGTTGTCTTGAAGTTATTGTGTGAAGGTGAGAGTACCAATAAAAATTAACATCTTCAAAATTAATAGTGAAATAAAATTGCTAAAAAGAGGTGTGAACAAATTAAAGTGTCTAAGAAGTGAATAATAGTATTTTAAAGTGAGAAATATATGAATACTAAAAGAGATTGAACAATGGAAAAAATTGGCATTATCTAAAATTTCACCATCACATCTATGCACCATATTGTGAAGACCCATGAAAAAATATTTATTAATGGTGAAAGCTATAAACTTAAGATAAATTAAGTAAAATAAAATATATATAAATAAAATTACCAAATTATTATTTCTCATTATTCACAAGATAATAATACTATCACTTTTGAAGCTAAGAAGCCAATATTATTATCTTGTCTAAATTGGTAAAAAGCCCATTCTACAAAAGATAAGTATATTTTTTATATAGTAAAAGTTTTAATTTGGGGACCTCACCCATATAAATACATTAATGAGTTAATACATTCATTTTTTCTATATGAGAAGAAACAAATAGAATATAATGGAGGAAATGTCAAGAAAAAATATATATAAGGTATGCAGTAGAATTAAGAAAAAGATTATAATCTAAAATTTTAAATTTTATTTTCCTTATCATTCATAGTTACATCACATCAATCTGAGAATTCTTTCATGTGAGATTATAATTCACCTGATGTATCCTTAGCCATGAGAACCCATTAAACCTCTTGAGAAAATATCACATTCATGATTTACTTTGAGATAAGATTATCAAAATTTAATTGATAGATTGAGAGAATGGTGTGGATTGAAGGTAGACCCAGAGGATAACCAACATGCTCAATCATGTATAAATGTCTATCATTAAGGCCAACATGTTTCAATTTCTTAAATTTTTTCCTTCCAAAGATTCCAATCATTGAAGGGGCACCTGATAGGATCTTGTCTTCGACCAAAGTTGAGATTAGACTCACATAAACTTTATGCTTGTTAAAATCCTTCTTGGAATGTTTTTAAAATGATTTTTATAGGATTTTATCAATTTATTTAAGGTGATATATCATTTATGATGAGGTGTCATGCTTGCATTTCATTTTCAATGTCTTAGATCTTGGAGCTTTGGTTTTTAAGGCTCTCTCCATGTCATTTTTATCCACCTTCCATAGCTCATTGGGATCTCTTTTGTGTTTTTAATGCATTATTAGATATCCAAAATAACATTCAATTATTTTGTGCCATGATTAATTTGTATCCCATAAACTAGATCATAGTTTATTAGAGAGTCCTAAAGTCAAGTAGAATTGGAGAAGACTAATGACTAGGTCATGGATTAGGTTATGTTTCATGAAGGGAAAGTTGAATATTAATCCAAATACCATCAATTCTTGGTAAATTAGTCTTTTAAATATTAATCACCATAAAATTAGGTTCATATAACAACAAAATATATAATATCCCAAGGAGTATCTTGAGAGAGATATGCCATATTTACAATGAGGAAAGAATAATTCAGAATGAGATGATTTGTTGATGAAGATGAAGAATTTAATGGAGAAAGGAATAATAACATCATAAAAACCTGATATTATTTCCATAATCTAAGTTTGGGAGATTAAATACTTCCTTTTATCATTTTCATCCTCTTTGAACATAGGAGAGGTTATTCTAGATATATATGGGGATCAATAACATCTTAAATGGGAGACTTAATAATCTATTTTTCATTTCCATCATATATATTTTTATGAGATTTATTATTCTCTTTTTACAAATGATTATCAATTAGGACACCAATGTTTACTACATTTTTATTTTCAATAATATTAAAACTTTGTTAGTTCACAGTCCCCTAGATTTTCTATGATATTATCATATTGATTAGCCTCACTAAAAATATCATTGTTTATGGTTTTTTTGAATTAGGGATCATTTTTATATTCTAATGTTAGTTTCAATATTTATCTTAGATTCTAATTTAGGGGGATAATCATTTCTTAAATTCTGAATAGATTACATCCAAATGTAATATTAATTACTACAATTCTTTACAAAAAAAATATTGGATTAATTCAGCATATTACATTATACAATCTAATCATTTAAAATTGAATTAAAAAAACCTTAGAAATTTAAATATATAAAATATGATATTTAATTACAATAAACTTTAAATTAGAATCTAATAATAGTGAAACTAGATTTTAATATTTGAAATAATTGATATTATAAAAATCCAATAATAATAGTTTCAATTTTTAATTTTGGTTGGAATATATCTAAATTTAATTAAATTATAATTATAGTATAAAAATGATGTCTCCCTATAAAAAATAAACATGTCATAAAAGATTAGAGTAAAAGGTATTCATTTTAAATATAGTAGGGTAATAGTAACCATTGCACAAAACATTGTGTGTTGTATCCTTAAGAGTGTAATTTTAACCACAAATACCTTCATTTCAACTTATAATAACTTTTTTATTCTAGTCATGTATTAGATATCTTAATAAATCCCATCTGCATTCCCAAAAAATAGAAAATTCTCAGGTAAAACAAATTTCAAGGCTTACAACCTAATAACTATTCTTTGTATTTTGTCTAGGCAAATAGTAAAGACCTGATTTATGAAATTAATAAATAAATCATCATGTTAATAATCTTGAGAAATAAAATAATCAAAATATTAAATTCCTAAATAATTGTATTTTTGTGTTTTCACTTCTATTCATGGTTTGTAAATTAGGTGTGTTGTGAAACTTTTATTTTATATAAATAATTACAAAATTAATATCTATAGTTACATTTTGATAAAGATGCTTAGCTAAATCATTACATTTATTCATTTTAGAATTTATAAATTTAAGGTTAAATTTTTGTATCCTATAAATCCATTTAGATGATCTTCCATAAATAATTGATTTTTTTGAAAAGTTAAGACAAAACATGGAAATTATAACATATTATGACATTAATCCCAATTAAAATATGTTTTAATTTACATAATGTCCAAATCAAAGAAATAAAAAAAATAAACTAAGGGGAATCATGTTTCAACATATTTAAGCACATAGTTCATGTAACTTATGGATCTTTTCTCTTTATTGTGATCATATTGAGTGATCACAACATATGTAGCCTTATTATTCTCATTCATATATAAAATAAAATAGTTATTAGGATCAAGCTTGAAAAGAGATGGGGAAATTGTGATCACATTGTTTATATCATTGAAGGTTGTATATGGACCCATATCCAAAAATAAATTATTGTTTTACTAGGTGAAACTTATGAATGATAATATCTATATGTAAAACTAGCAATGAATCTATGTAAAAAATTATTTTACCTAGAAAAATGTAAACTAGATTGATCTTTAGGTGGAGTAAACACTTTGATTATTGTAGATAGTAAGATTCAGTCTTTGGTACTTAAAAATGACAATGTTGATACAAGTTTATTATGCATGACATGAGATCATAAACAAGGTCTTAATCTATAATTATATTAAAATTCCATGATATATTATGGGTCAACCCTTTTATTCTATTTTTATAGACCTACATGTACCACATTTTCTATTTGAAACCTATTAAGTATCTTGTATAGTCATATATAAACTCTCAATTTAATCTAACTATAAATAGGTTAGTCCCACCATATTTGGTTAGTATCTCTAGTCGATATTGTCCCAATATAGTCAATATTCACCCTCTCTTAGGAATATATATTTTATAAATTCAAACCTATCTTTAATATTGACCCATTAAATTAATGTTTCAATATCATAATAAATTATTAAATTATATCCATAAATAAAAAAAATAATGTCTTCTTCAAAAGAGAATTGAGACTTATCTAATATACATATATACACTATTGGACATTGACCAAATATGTCCTATGCTTTCAAAACTATAAACCTATCACTACTAATAGTCATAATACAAGTTTGAATAACTATAAATACAAGTCAAATAAACCATTTTAAGTATCAAAATCCAATCATTATTTTCATACATATATAACATAATCAAAATTAAACAATAAAAATGGGTGGGAGAACTACGTGTGGTTTGATTTCCTTCCTTAAAGTATTAGATACATAGGTAATAATCAACATACAATGGGGGTGATTTATATTAGTTAATCCCATTACACTTTTACCCATTTTTTCATGGTTCTAACCATTAAAAGCACATCTAGGGCTATATGGCAAAGGAAACTAATTTATGCAGTTGCATGGATTACCAAGTTTCAAAATCATAAAAATAGTAAAAGTATACATAGGTGTAGGTGATTGTATAATCACTATGTCTTAATTATATGTAGGTCAGTACCAAATAAAAGGACAATAGAAACCAATGATATTTACCCATATCTATGAAACCAACCCAATGTAGATAATTAATTAGTCTTAGAAATAAATGAAGTATAGACCTAATGTATCCTAATTTTCACTTATAGAATATAGTCAGAGTCAGACAATCAACTAGAAAAGATAAGTATCTTGATCTATTTAATAAATTATATATTTAGCATATACAATTTTTAGATTTAAAAGGATCAATGTGAGTCTTTTACATTAAAATGTATGCTTGAATGACATATCTTAATATCTTAATTACATTTAAGAGTTACATATAAATAAGATTAATAATTACCATTAATACAAATTAGGGTAAATCAATAGACTTGATTATATTAGGGTAAATAAAAATTAAATATTTTTAGATTATGTGACCTATCAACTTACCTTCTATTATCCCTAAAATTAATTTTTTAGGAATTATATAAGCACCAAATTTTCTATGACTTATGAAAAATTCCTATAAATGATTAATGTGTTATTATTTTTCTTTTATAATGAACAATAATTTCATATATGTAAACCTAAATGAGAGTCTCAATAAAATAATCAAAGGTAAAATGCATAGATCTATGAAATGTATCACCTAAATTAATCTATCCAAAAGGCATATTTTTAAAATAAATAGTATATTTATAGTTATTAAAGTGATTTAACTTTTAAGGGGATTATGGAGCTTAAAATCCTTTGTTGTTAATGGTCTAGAATATTAAAATTGGGGAATAAATATGCAATAATTATATCCATTGATGTGTACAATAATATAACTAATATAATTACTATAAAAGTATAAATTAATTGCACAAAGATTCACTTATCTAAAAATTGACTAAGATAAATAGTTGATAGGCTAAAAACTAGTACAGAGACTAAGTAGGGTATCATCAATAGAAATCTAAAGTTAAAAATCCTCTTGGATAGTAGTGTAGTCCTTTAAATAGTAATTCACTATATTAGTGTCCTTTAGGGCATGGAAGTGTCCCTTGCAGGTAGATACTATGAGAATTTGTGTGAAACTTCACTTGAGTCTAAGATCCCGGTGCATATGTGCCTAAGTGTTGGATCATTGTATTTGATTTATTTTGAAGTGAACCCTAAGATATCCATGTTTTTAGGGTATTTTAAGATCATAAGTATCAAAAGTATGATGTTAGATGGACAGGATATACATGACCTCAACAACCCACTATGTTGAGAGTTGCCTACAAATTAATACCACAAGAGGGGATCAATATTGATGTAGTTCTCCTACCTAAGTTTTGGGTGCAAGTGTAAGTGAATGATCATATGAGTGATGGTTTGAGTGATTTGATTGAATTAAGAATATAAATCTAATTATTATAATCTAAAGGTTATTGTAGATGGTTGTATGTATAAATAGTGTAGAATATGGATCGATTAACTTGATTTTCACAACTTATTTCTTAGGTTGTTTGTGTGTACTTGCATCTGATTTCCATCTAGTGGGTAAAGGGATAAAAAGTGGTGTATATATACTAGTACGATTTTTTTATATATGTAGAATGGGTATAGGATAAACCTAAGGTGTCTTGAGAAATGGAAATATGTTTGTTGGAGGAGAAAAGAGGTAATGGATAGTATTGTGGTCCCTTAGTCACTAGCACAATGCGCTAATGCATAGGTTCATAATCTAGTGAACCAGGGGCCTAGATGCCTAGGAGATGGTCTAGGACTACTTCTAGTACATTTGGTTATGGGTTAGACCTAAATAGAACCTAGATAAGGATTGAAAGAGGCCTTATGATAGGTCTAGGGATAAGCTAGGAATATGATTATCTCAAGTGACACTCATTGCAATCAAGTGACATTTTATGTGACTACATAAAGGTATTTATATGGATATCTTTAGGATTCAAAAATATATAACTAGAACCTAAATTTTTTTATAATAAATAAATCAACTAATAATTGATGACTTGATATAGAATCTAATAACTATTAGGCAATAAAAATTAATTATTTATAATATCATAGTATAAATCTCTAAAATCAACACAAATATGAATGTCACTAATTTTTTTCACTAATTATATATTTTCTACCCAATTATAATGTCTTACTTGATAAATGATACCACCATCTAACACATTACCCAACTCCTTATTGATGGTGTCCTCCAGAAAGGGAATGAATCTATGATGTTTTTACCAAATAGTTTTAATACCAATTTGTAAAATAATTTCATGTTTTATGATTTTAGTATCATATAATTTAATATCTATATAGGACCAATAAAAAATTTCTACAATTTCTTTAAACAATTCGATGCATAATACCTTATTTTTCATTACACATTGTATGCATAATTATACATACTTAGGATCCTTGAATTTTTTGGTTGATAGGTATGGTATCTCCTACTATTTGTATTTATTTTTCCTTAGTTATATAATTTTAGGATGATATTGAGGTGAAAATTTATATTTCAAGCTTACTAAACCAACAGGAAATTATTCACCAAAATTTAATACCTGGTCATCATTATCAAAACACTTATTTTATATAAAAAATTAAATAATTGATTTATATCATCAAAGGGTAATAACTTAACATACTAAATGAATTATATGGTAAAACCACCCCTTCTAACATAATTAAATATTTCACCAATGACGCCAAGATACTTGTAAAGGAGATATAGAATTCATCTATAGTTCATACTGATCGTGAAGGAAATGGGGAGGAAAACCTACTTGCTAGCTTTGGGGTCAGCCCTTCCATTTTATCTACTTATCAGGATGGTAGGAACATCCTAGAACAAAACATAAAATAAATTCAAAATAAATACATTATTACATAGGATGCTAGAGTGTAAGCCACACATGCAGAACTCACATCCAAATCAAGGGGATTTAAAAATCATGCTTTGTCATTATAATACCACGTGGGGATTTAATAAATCAAGGTGGGGGATGGATATTTCTTAAATATATATTTAATCCATTATTTTTTATTATTACTAGGGCATGTTAAAATCCAAACAACTCTCAAACTTACATCTCATATAAAAGAACAATATTGGGGGTGATAGGGATAAACTATAGTCGACTTCTTGGTTAGGGGTCTAGAACATTAAGAAAGTATGGTAGATATTATGTAAAGGGGGTATTAATATATTAATAAAAAGGGTTATAGGAAATGATACATCTATTTCAAAGGATTTTATGGCTACTTATAATAAGATAATAGTGGAAATAAGAGGGATAAAATATCTATTACTGAGGAATTGATCGGTGAAGTCAATGATATGTCATGCAAGGGCACAAAAAAATTCAAGGAACAATCAAATAAGATGGAACTAATGTATAGGTTATTAAAGCTACTAAGACTATAAAAATTGACAAAAATGTTTTCCCATGCTCAAACATGTTGAGCTATTAGCCAGAGGTGTGTTTAAAGATTATGAAATATATTACCTTGGAAGGTAAGTTTACACTTATATTTTTGCATCATTTTCTTCTACTTAATCACTTATAAGGTATCAAGATTATCTTGACCTATTTCTTAATTTATTTCCTAGATTTTATGACACTCACCTTCCATATAAACAAAGCCAACACCATCATTCATCATGGCATTATCCTCTTGTTGGTTAAACATGGTAAGACCCTTTGTGGTAAGGAAGTTCCACCAAAAGGGTCTTTTATGGAGAGTAATCCCCCAAGGAATAACCTACCATGGATTACCACCACCCATTACCCAACCCCTTCCCCATAATCCCCCTCTCCAAGTGATCCAATAAGGAACTTCAACTCCAAATCACTATAATCAAACCAAAATCTATAGTGTTGGAAGAATGGAATTATGTGGAGGAATCGGGTAAAGGTAGGCAATCAAAATGAAAAATAAATATCTATAGGGGTTCAATAATAAATTGCATGAGGTTATAATTATTTTAATAAGGATTGATAAATGAGTGGAACTCCCTTAGCAGGAAAGCTTCTAAAATGATTCAATCCATTTCACAATATGTTAGGGCTAAGGGCACTCCCCAAAAATAGGTCACCAAGATGGTGGAGATTCATTCTACAAAAAAATCCCTCAAATCACCCTTAAATAAGACATAAAATAAGTAAATTTATCGAAATAATCCAATATTATAGTGATAAAGGAGGTTGTGTAAGTTCTGAGAAACAAAAACTAGGATAAAACCACTAAGAATAGACTAACATAGTAGGTAAAGGACACCAAGGTAGTTTATACACTCATGGAGGGATCATACCTCTCTAATTAATTTCCTTTTTACTTTATGTGTTTTGTATAATAATATGTTCATTATCTTACTATTTTTATATATCCATTTTTTGTTTATCAATGTGTTGGGCTTGCACTACTTTATCATACTTTTACTTATACTTAGGTTTCAGGTCCTTATAAAACATAGTATTTTACCTAATCAAATAAAAAATTAAATCTATTATTTTCATATATAATTAGGAAAATTAGTTTCTAATTTATATCTTATTTATGAAAACTTCCATGAAATTATAATCATTTTTTTGAGTGTACATATGCATACGTGACTATTTCTTCTTATAGATTTTATAACCTACATAAAAACCAATTGAAAATCACCAAATACTTCTAAATTTTATATATTGAATTTAATACATTTTTAAAATCCTATACATAAATATTCAAATTTAATATTATTTTTTTGGTTCCAAAGGATAATTAGTAAGTATACCTAGAATTCATACTATTAGGTGAAATGAAATCATTTTAATGCATAGGTGAAAACAATTTCATTTCTTACACTAACCCTATTACCCATGTTATGAATCAATACCATCAAAATACATAGACTGAATGGTTTATTTAGTATTTTTTTTAGTATTTTGATTGGAATCATTCAAATTTAAAATACCATAATTTTGAATACAAATTTTATAAAAGACAACACTTGCCAACATATGTTCAATATGTGTACCATGCCAATATTTTATTTTCATAAAAACAATTTCATTTCCTTGCATACAAAATCACCTATGGATTTAAACGAATTTATTATTGAAACCATTTAAAAAATAGTTTGGATTTTAATAATTTTCACATTTACCATACACCTAATTCATTCATCTTGATCAATATTAATCACTATATCATAAAACTCACCACAACTTTTAATTTTTATACAGTCACATTGTGTGAGTTTATGATTATCTATCTCATAAATAATGTTGATTTCATCATCAATGAACCTAGGTATAATATTATTTTTAGTACTTATGTAAATAATGAAATTATGGATACTTTTTTCATCAATTTTAATAAGCACATAAAATGGAGGAATATAATAAGGATGGTCATTGTTGACAAGTTTGACCTCATAGTTAAACATGTCTTCCTTATAATTCAAAACTTTGTTTGACATGCTTATACAACCTTGTTTATATATTTTTCATGCCTTTGGTAGTCTCCAAGTGATGATTTTTTAGCCTTTTTAGTACTATTTAATGTAATATCTAAGCCAAGATATCTAATTCCTTAAGAGATAGTCTTGTGGGTCCTAGAGGTATGCCATATTGTGTCAAGAGAGTACATAGTCTGTTAGGTCAATTTATTTCACTTGGTCACTTGGTTTAAATACTATTAGTATTTTTGTATGAAATTAAGGTATTTTAACAAATTTTAAGGCTTTTTGAAGAAACCTAGGTTTGCATTTTGACCAATCTATGCCTTATATGTTATAAATATGATTATCATTGATGTCAAAAGGGACATTATGAGTATGTCATTGATGTTTAGGACTGAATATGATTATTAGAACATATGAAAAAGACCATATTAGAGGTAATAAAAAGTATTGGAATACTTGTGTGCATGATTGGAATTCATCTAGTTATTCATATTGATCATCTAGACATTTTGGGTCTATGATAGAAAAGATGGGAAGGAATTTTGATGACATTACCATTACCACATGTAAACACATTTGGGGGATCTGGTCATATGGTTGTGATCATATTCATCCCTAGAAATTATGTGTTGAATCTAAAGTCATGTGATTTAGCATGAAATAAGATATGCTCGATCAAAGTTACAATCTAAGCCATTTTGACAGTACTTCCCAACACTTAGTCAAAATTGTAGATTATAAGAAATAGATGAATAGGGATTTTCATGATGTCATAACTTACATGTATGAAAAATTCAGGATAAAATGGTTATATGTATGTAATCCCATATGTAATAGGATCATATGTGATAATTTTCAAGTCATGTGATTAATCATAATAAAATTTATGTAGGTGCAAAGTTATCCTTCTAGGCATATTAAAATGGCCTCCATACTTAGTCAAAATATACACAAAGTCTTACAATGTTGTTATACTTTTACAAATATCATTTATGGACATTTGTAAAGGAAAAAATATAAGATATATTATGGGTTTTTCATGAGCATCTTAAATATGTGGTCTACAAGCTCAACGGAGAAATGATGATCTCAAAATTGAATTGTCTTTGCTCTTGGAAAAAATAGAGTTTCTCAATTCAACCCTAAGGGTTTATATCATGGTATCAATAGAAATTTTATATTTTGATGTTGACTAGATATAACTAGGACTTGGTACCTTAAGTTATAACTTAAGTCTTTGTAATCATTATAAAATCAGCCCCTCAACCTAACAATTACCAGCTTGAGTAGTGATCAAAGTACTTAATATTTCCTAATTCTTAGACTTTATAATATGTCCCAACTTGATCAACATGTATATCTTAATCATATGTATATGATACAATGAAGTGAAACAAAGTCAAATTTTCAAAAGGACCTTCGAGTAAATGTGCAAGTGAAAAGTTTCATAATCACAAAGCCTAGATAATTAATATATGGTGAGTTTTAACGTCAAAATGTCAATGAGCAATGCGAGGATGCCAAATGTATCAATAGAGAGAATGAACATATATGTATAAAAGGCACATGCTTATGCCAAATGTCACATTCTTGATGTTTGGACATATTTAAATATTGAGTTTGTCAAAAGATCTGACTGTTAGCAAATGATTTTATAGAGGAGATCTAATAGAGTGAGTGGTCTTAGATGAAACAAAGTAATCAATGTTTATCGACACAATGGAAAGTTAAATACCAAGCCTGTTTGAGAAGATTGACTGATTAAAAGTGATCCAAAGATATATGAAGTAATGAGATGGGATAAAGAGCTTGACATTTAATGTCTAGATAGAGATAAAGAACATTCATGTTTGGAGATCCAATATCACATGAAATACTATATTAGGAAGCTTGAAAGACACATTTTAAGGTGACAAAGCTAAATTTTATAAGCATACAAAGATTGAATAGATAACATGAACATGTTAGAATGTGATTGAATAGATGCATTATAAATATTAAGCCAAATGAATGTAGACCATCAGATCATGGTGCTAAGAGAAAGATAAAAGATCAATATTTAAAGTTATGTCCTAAAAAATGGTTATGTAGGAACATGCAAGAAATTATGTATAACATCTAAATATTAATACAATAAATGAGACTGATTGAGCCAACTGATCAATTATATATTAATGAGCATGTGGATCAAAAATTGAGTTAAAAAAATGCTATAGAGAGTAATAAGCCCTAAAATTATGATGGTGATGCATGGAATTGAGACGTGGGAAATAATAGTTCAAGTCATAATGAACTAAATTCTAGAATTGGTATGATATGTTAAATTCTAAGTGTGAACACATATAAGAAATGGAAACCTATATCAATTTTATATATATGATATCTATACAAAGGGAAAAGTGATCTAGAGTAATTAGAACTATGTCATAATTAAATAATATCAAGACATGATCAAAAGTGCAGATAAGATGAGTTGATGTTGATGAGTTGTGTCAACAAGTATGTATATATAGTCAAGTAGAGAGAGAGAGAGATGAAGTGTGTCAAATAGAGGCATATCTAGACATAGAGAAAGAGGAGTAGATAGAGAAGAAAGTCACATAGAGAGAATGTGCAAAGAATGGTCAGTTATATATTAGACTTATAATAGATAGCTAGAGATAGATTAATTCATTATAGTTATAGCTTTATAGAAATGATTGGTTGGTCCCATAAAATAAACTAGGTTAGTGCTTAGTTAGTGTATTGGTGTCTCCTTAGGTTGGTTCCATTAAATATTGTAAATAGTGAGGTTTAGCTACGTTATTTCTTAGATTGGGTATTGGTGTCTCCTGAAGATTGGTGTCCTTAAAAGTGTAATCAATGAGGTTTACTAGTGAGGTTTTGAACTATAAATTTGAATTAGAATAGTATATTTTAGTATGTATTCTCACTATGGTTTTTACCTTTTGGGTTTCCACATATAAATCTAGTATCATGTGTTTGTGTGTATGCTCATGATCTCTGCATATTTTATTTTATTTGTAAGATGAATTAAAAGGTTTGAAAAAGATTAAATTTATTAATCTAATGATTCACCTCCCCCTCTTAGTATCTAGTTAAATTCCAACAATTGGTATTAGATCTAGGTTTCTTGAAAGAAGCTTAATCAGCTCAGGTATATCTTGGAAGGAGAACACATATGGCTATTCAATAAGGATATTCATCAAATAAGGAACCTCTCTTTGATGGAACTAAATATGAATTTTGGAGCATAAAAATTGAATCATACTTATCCTAATTAGGGTTTGATGTATGGATGTCTATAGTAAATGTATATATAGTCCCTGCTATAACTCCTATTGACCAGGTTACCAAGAAGGCATATGAGATAAATGCTAAGCTAAAGAATGTTATTCTTTTTGGATTATAAAACATAGAGTTTTTCAAAGTGATGCATTGTCAAAATTCTTAGTATATTAGGAACAACATGAATATCATTTATGAAGGATATAACAATGTAATGTAGGCCAAGCTACAAACTTACAAAGGCAAGTTTGAGATTCTTAAGATGAATTAAGAGGAGAATATTATAGACTACCTCCTCAGGGTAGATGAAATAGTCAATATAATCAGAGGTCTTAGATAAGAAATGAAAGAATCAATCATTATCAAAAAGGTATTCATATCTTTTCCATCAAGATATGATTCTAAAATCTCTACAATAGAGGAAGCTAGATATCTAGATAAACTCACTTTTGATGAGTTGAATGGAACCTTCATAGATTATGATATGAGAATGGGAGAGTCAAACACATTTAAGATATAAGTTGCATTTAAATTTACCAATCATTTAAAATCAGAAGCATCTTCATCTAGATATGAGGAGATTGATGAAGAAGAAGAAAACTTTGTTAGGAGATTAAAAAGAGGACCTAGAAAGTATAGAGCTAAGTTACCATTCAAATGCTTTAACTATGGTAAAGTATGACATTTTATGGATAAATGCCCTAACAATAAAAAAATATAACTATGATAAATTATAAAGTATAAAAAATGTAAAACCCTACTATCCTAAGAACTTCTTCAAAAATAAGAAAGGCTTATACATAAAAGAAGATAGTGATTCAATGGATGACAATGATAGTTCCAATGATGATCGTGTTTGTACTTTTATGGCTGAGAAAAAAGAATCCCTATTCATAATAATAAAACCAACTTATTTGGATCAAAAATAAGTTAAAGACTCAGCTGAAGAATAATAAATAGAACTAGATATAAAATGTGAGCTCATATGTGTTCTACATGAGATTGACAAACTAAGAAAAGAGAACTCGATGTAGAAGAAGCTTGGATAAAAAGAAATTGAAAAGGTGTCCAAAATTCTTTAAAATTTTGATTATATGGTAATTATCCTAAATACATAAGTTGAAGAGGCTAAAATATTAGAAGTTGTATTCAAATTTAAACTAAAATCTAAATTTGATGAATGTATGAAGATTGAAGCAAAGATAGTGGCCTTGACAAAAGAGCTTGAGAAATCCAAATATCAACTAGAAAAAAGTCTAAAGTTGATAGGAGGATTAGACATTATTTATGAACTGATCAACTCTCAAAATCCCTTAAAAGAGAGATCAGGTCTTGGCTATGAAAAGGGAAATATTTAAACTATTAGTACATTTACTAACCTATATAAAAATTTCAAAACAGAAGGAGAATTAGGAGCAAAGGAAGAGATAGCTTCTAAGGACACAAAGATAGACTCAAACATAGATGATGTGAATAAGGTTGAGCCTAAAAATAATCTTGAAGAGAAGAATAATACAAAGGTATCTAATGTTTATGGATACACGAAGGTGAGAAACTTGAAGAAGCCACAACTTCAAAGAGTTACTCATGTTGCACGAAGAAATGTTATGACTAGGTATTCCTCATCTTTCTATGGTTATTGTTATATATGTTATCATTTTGGTTATAAGGATAGTAATTTTATAGTTGTACCTATATGGAGAATCAATTTTTTAAGTATAAATTCATTTTAACATTTATTAGATACAAATGTAAGGTGTAATAATTGTAATAACTTTGGTCACATAGCTAAACATTGTAAAACTAGCTTTGTAGTAGAAAAAGTACTCAATGTATAGAAAGAAATGCTTCTCAATGTAAACAAAGGTTCAAAATTTTATGTAATGAAGTTAAATAATAAACCCAAGGATGGGTGGATAGTGAAAAATCAATCCTTGATTTCTCAAACTTCACTCCATGTCAAGGAGCAGAATTTATGGGTGATAAATAGTGATTGTTCAAAGCATATGACTGGTGATAAGAGAAAGTTTAGTAAATTGAGTAAATGTAATGAACAATATCTCTAATTTTGAGACAACACAATAGTAAATATAAAATATAAAATAACATTTAAAAATTATGGTAAATTGTGTACACATGATGTCTTTTATGTTGAAGAATAATCTACTAAGTATCTATGAAATGTGTGAAAATGGATATAAGGTCACATTTGATGTAGAAGGATACAAGATAAAGAGATATATAATAATAGTTGTATAATTTAAAATGACTAAGACCAATATCTACAATCTTATTAAAGTTAATGTAAATAGTTGCCTAATAGGAAAGGTTGATGAGAGGTGGTTGTGGCATAAGAGAATGGGTGATGTAAACTTTGATAACCTAGTCCAAGTAAGATAAAATAATTTTGGAAACACATGCCAAAGATAACCAAACCTATAGATACTAATTTCAAGGAGTGTCAATTAGACAAGTAGAGAAGGGTCAAGTTTCAAACGAAGGATAATGTAACTACAATCCTTTACAATTAGTTCATGCTGATATTTATGGTCCTACTAAGATGAGAGGATCTAAAGGAGAGAGATACTTCATGTTATTTGTAGATGACTACTCAAGAATGACATGGGTAACCTTTTTTAAGGACAAGTATCGAGCCTTTGAGAGATTCAATATCTTTAGAGCCATGGTTGAAAATGAGATTAGAAAAAAAAATACTTAAGATCTGATAAAGGTGGGGAATTAACCTCAAATGAGTTTATAGAGTACTATGATAAGCATGGGATCAAAAGACAATACTCTACATCAAGGACACCATAAAAAATGTAGTTGTTGATATAAAGAATAGAATTGTCAAAGAAATAGCTAGAAAAATGTTAAAGGAGGCCAAGTTATCTGATGGATATTGGAGAAACACAGTTTAAACATTAGTATACATCTTGGATAGAGTTCAACTAAGGGTAAATAGTGAAAAAACTCCCTATGAGCTATGGTATGGAAACCCTACCTCTATTAAATACTTTAGTGTGTTTGGAATCAAATGGTACATCATAAGAAAGGAAGACAAATTTAGAAGCTTTGAATCAAGATGTGATGAAGGAATATATATTGGTTATTCTACTCAAATCAAAGCCTATGTATGTTATAATAAAAGGCTACATAAGATAGTATAAAGCATCAATTTTAAGTTTGAATAAGGCATAAAACATGTTGAACCTAACAATGAAATTAGTAATGATGAATCGGATATTGAAGAAGAAACATATAGTGAAGATTTTAAGGAAAAGAATGAAAAATCACCTCTAAGATTTGTTCAAAAGCATCATCCTAAAAAGCAGATAATTGGGAATAAGAATGAAGGAGTTCAAACAAGGAGAAGAGATACAATGGATAAGGATAAATTAAGTTTTTCTCTAATTTTTGAAATAGAACCTAAGATCTATGTTGAAGCCAACAAGGATGAGATTTGGCTTAAATCCATGGAAGAAGAATTGAACCAAATTGAAAAGAATAAAACTTGGTAGTTGGTTCTAAGACCCTCAAACAAGAATGTGATGGGTACATAATAGGTCTATAGAAACAAGCTTAATGAATATCGAGCTATTATAAGAAATAAAGTTACATTGGTGTGCAAAGGATATGCCCAAGTTGAAGGCATAGATTTTGAGGAAACATTTGCTCCAGTTGCTAGATTAGAAGCTATAAGAATGTTTCTAGTGTTATCTATTTATAATAATATCAAAGTCTATCAAATGGATGTCAAGTCCACTTTCTTGAATGGGAACCTAGAAGAAGAAGTCTACATAGAACAACTTAAAGGTTTTTAGTTGTCAAAATAAGAAGATTATGTATGTAGACTAAAAAAGGAATTGTATGGTCTAAAATATGCACCTGAGGCATAGTATTCAAGATTGGACCAATACCTATAACAATAAGGTTTCAACAAAGGATGTGTATACAATAATATATACTTGAAATCAGAAGGTGAGGATACGTTTATTATTTCTATTTATGAAGATGACATCATCTTTGGTGGTAGCAATGATGTTATTTGTAATGAATTTTCTACATAAATGCAAAGTGATTTTGAGATGTCAATGCTAGGAGAAATTTCTTTCTTCTTTGGTATACAAATATCAAAAACTAATGAAGGCATATTCATATCCCAAACCAAGTATGAAAAGGAAATTCTCAATAAATTTGGTATGAAAGATAACAAACTAGTTATTACTCCCATGTCAACTAGATGCAAGATAAGCAAAGAAGATGAGTCCCTTAATACAAATAAGATAATGTACAGATCAATGATAGGTAGCTTGTTATACCTAATTGTATCAAGACCTAACATCATGTAAGTAGTCTGCATGGTTGTAATATTTCATGTTGATCCTAAAGAGTCACATGTCAATATAATGAAAAGTATCTTAAGGTACATCAAGAGAGCAATTAACTATGGCCTATGGTACCCTACAAGTGAATATCTCATTTTGATATCATATATAGATGCTGATTGGGTAGGAAGTGTAGATGATATAAGAAGCACTATTGGTAGTTCATTTTTACTTGGAAATAGACTTGTTTCATGTCTAATCAAAAAGCAAGATTTATTTACTCTTTCTATAGTAGAAATAGAGTATGTAGCATCAGTGGCATGTTGCACTCAAGTCTTGTGGATGAAGAAAACACTCAAGGACATCAAGGTTGAGTATAATTCACATAATTATACTATTTTTATAATTCAAGTACAATAAATGTATCAAAGAATGTAGTGATGCATTCTAGAACCAAGCACATATAAATCAAGTATCACTTCTTAATAGAAAGGGTTACAAATCAAGAGGTCACAATAGAGTATGTACCAACTATGGATCAAATTATAGACATATTAACCAAACCTATTCCCAAGGAACAATTTGAATATTGAGACAAATTTTGGGAATGATGGCTCCTACACAAAATCATTATATCCTAGTGATAAGGCATGAGTCCAAGGTGAGTCTCATAGAAGTTTTGTTAGTCCTTGGAAGAAGATAGAAAATTTAACTCAAGTACGCATACTTATAAAAAAATTAGAGTTGAAGGTTACAAATTCTTAGAAAAATTCCTTTATCTGATAAGGGGGGACATTATTTGGACATACAGTTAGCTAGAGTTGCCTTTACATTGATGAAAAATGGGGATAAAAGGTGAAAATGCTCACTGTGAGAGAAGAAGAGTAAAATGCTCTCTACAAATGTTTGGATAAAAAGTACAAATCTCAAAGCAGAAGCAGAGAAAGTTTCTAAGTTGAGTATTAGGAAAATGTGCCATTGCCTAAGGGGGAGCAAGTTTGGTATGAACATTTGTATTTTATACTTATCAAAATCCAATGCAAGTAATGCCAGATAAAGGAGATGAATATTAGAAGATTAGAGCATTTAGTTTGCCATCAATGAAAAAAAGGGGAGATTATTGGCAAAATGATTATCATTGATGTCAGAAGGGACATTATGAGTATGTCATTCATATTAAATATTAAATATGGTGATTAAATCATATGCAAAGGATCTTAGTAGAGGTCAAAAAAGATTATAATGATTGTGTACATGATTGAAATTCATCTGGTTCCTCATATTGATCATCTAGACATTTTGGGTCTATGACAAAAAAGATGAGAAGGCATTTTGATGATGTCACCATTGCCACATGTGAATGAGTTTGGGGGATCTAGTCACATGGTTATGATCACATTAGTTTATATTACTTATGCACTAACTCCTAGATCATGTGATGTATCAAGATATAATATATGCTTGATCAAAGTTGGGCTCCAAACCATTTCGATAGTGTTTTCCAACATAGTCAAAATTACAAATTTTAAGACATAGATGAACAGTCATTTTCATGATGTCATATCTTTCACATATGAATAATTTAGGATAAAATGGTTATATTAAGGTAATCCTCTATGTAAGAGGATCATATGTGCTAATTTATAGGTGATGTGATTCATCACAACAAGGGTAATGCAGGTGCAAAGATAGCCTTCCAAGCATATTGAAATGGTCTCCATAGTCAAAATTTACACACAAGTCTTACAAAGTTATCATGATTTTATTAATTTTATTTATGGACATTTGCAAAGGAAATAGATATAAGATCTGTGATGGATTTTTCATAAGAATATTTAATATTTGGTTTGTAGTCTCAAAGGAGAATGAATGAGCTCATAATTGAATTATCTTTACTCTTAAACAAAATAGGGTTTCTTAGTTAAAACCTAAGTGTTTATGTCATGGAATCAATAGACACTTTCTATTTTGATGGTGACTTGATATAGTAGGGATCCATTAGCTTAATTTATGACTTAAGTCTTTCTCATCATTGTAAAATTTATCCCTCAACCTTGTAATTACTAACTCAAGTAGTGATCAAAGGACTTAATTACTCCTAAGTAATAGACCTTATATTATGTCCCAACTTGATCAATGGCTATCACTTCATCATACATAAATGATCAAATGAACTATAATGAATTTAAATTATCAAAAGGACCTATGAGTAAACATGTAAGTGATAAGTGTCACAATCATAGAGCTAAGACAGTTAATCTATGGTACGGTTTAAAGTCAAAAGGTCAACAAATAATTCAAGGATGACAAATGTCTTAATAGTAAGAACTGAAAACTATGTACAAAAGGAACACACTTATGCAAAATGTCATATTTTTTATAATTGGGTGGATATAAAGATCAAGCTTTTTAGAAGATTTCATAGTTAGCAGATGATTGTATAAAGGAGATCCAATGAATTGAGTGGACTCAAATGGAACAAAGTGATCAATGTTTATCGACACAGTGTCAAGTTAAATACCAAACATGTTTGAGTAGATTGATGAAGTGAAAGTAATCCAAAGATATAGGAAGCAATGAGATGGGATAAAGAGATTGATGTTTAACCTCTAGATAAAGATAACAAATGCACAACTTTGGAGATCCAATGGCACACAAAAGTTTGAATTAGGAAGATTGATGGATGCATTTTAAAGGTGATAAAGCTAAATTTTAGAAGCATACA
>JARHVA010005839.1:375000-442500 GCA_037957365.1 Torreya grandis
GGTTTAATGAGATGATACAAAAGTGTTATCATGTTTAACTTGGTCATTTTTTGTGTCATGAAGAGGCATAAAGCATAAGAATGTAGACCTATAGGTCTGCATTCATGTAAGTTTGCATTTCATAAGAAATGGGGTGAAATGACTATTAAAATGGAGATGAATACCTAATGTGAAGTAGATATAGTGTACCTATATGTGGATATGAATTCAAATATCTATAGATGAGGTGTGATGGCATATCTCAACTTCAAGACACCTTAATAAAACTTACAACCAAGGACTATGTATAGGATTGATAAGTATATAGATGAACTAATGAGATGATCTTGCATTAAAAAGTGTTTTAGGGTGCTATAAAGCTCATGATTCAGGATATGAGATAGTATGTTTATGTATTTAACACCAATATGTTCCCAAAATGCTTGATTATGGAGCTAGTTGACATTACATCTCAGAAACCATGCTCTCTAAGACTTTAAGAGACCATTCCTAAGCCTAACTACATAGACTCTCCCCAAAGTCTTATGAGCCAAAAAATAGAACCATCATGGAAAATATTAGTGATCAAGGGGTAAATAGGAAATAAATTTTTTGTTTAAGATAATTAAGTAACTTCAAATTAATCTTTAAGTTTATTTAAGATGACTAATGATACTCATAAGAGGAAAAGGACTAATTAGGACTAATAGGACTAATTTCCCATACACATACCTTCATATCATGATGAAAGAGACTTGATTGATATGAGATATAAAATAAGATTGTAGAGGATTGAGAAGGAGCATCAAGACAACCTTCCATGGATACTTTTACCTTAATGCCAACATGAAATCCATAGATTTATTCAAGGTGACATGAGAATTAGGTTAAGAAATATACATTTACAGTAGTTATGGAGGTTGCAACAGAGATATAAGAAGGTTTGGACTTGTTTTAAGAGTTTCAACTCAATGTTAAAGCATGAAGTGGTGGTATAGAAACCAACCTTATAGGATATAATTATTAATTTATCAAATAAATAAATGAGAGTTCAAACAAATCAAATTACACATAGGTTATTCACCACACTTTAGAGAAGTTAATGTTTTTAGCATATCTTAAGGTAAAATTCACTCTTTTGACCTCATTTTTCAAAACATTTCATGATTAAGTTCATGCATATTTCATGATAATTCAAGGTGAGATGAGATAAATGGAGGAATTAATGTACTTTTTCCATTGATTAAAGTCCATGTCACTCTCCCCTATCCATATAGAGGCCTAAAGGGGTAGAATATGCACCTACAACAATCATTAATTAGGCTACTTCAAGAAGCATCATATTAAATCATAGAGGTAGGTAGTTTTTAAGTTTAAGGTTCTAAATGATATTAATGATATTTTCAAATATTGGAATCATAAGGTAAGTGGATTGAATTTCAGTCTAAATTTAAGTAAAGGATGTGTACCTACATCTATAACTTTTTAGCTTAGTAAGTTAGGCCTCTATGCAAGATGAACTTGTCTCTAAGAGCAAGAAGTTGCATGAGATAGATATGATGGATGAGTTGAATCAATAGAGTGACTTTAATATTATATATTAAGGGAAAATGATATTAATAAGTAGATAAATTCAAATTTACTTTTAAAAGTCTACAATTAATTACAAAATGATTACATAAAACCATGTTTTATCACAATCATTTAGGATGGCGTAAACATTATCACATGAAGACATGTATGAGAGGAGGAAGTTGAATTGTCATAATTTAATGAGGTATTATAAGTTAATATATGTGTATTAATATATATTAAATGGTTTAAATTTTATTAACATTTTTCCCTTAAGTCTAATAACTCCAAAAAAAAGCACTTGTAGCTCAGACAAATAGAGCCTAACTAAGCTTGAAAGACATAGACGGGAAAGAGTGAAATGATGAGATTGAATTTTTAAAGGATACATAATTGTATATAATTTATTAAATTTTAAAATAAGGTCATGATGTTTTTTTCAAAGCAAGATTATTATCAAAGGTTACTTACAGGCCTAGTGAACCTATAGTCAAGCAAGGTGAAGTCACAGTCAACATGTGTACTAAGTGCATGATAATTCTTGTTTGAGAGGAAAAGTGAGGATATTAATGTATTTTAAAAAGGTGATATGGAATTTTGAATAGTGTATCAATGACCTACTCAAGGTTTTATTATAGTCACTTTCACCAAATAGGCCAAGGAGATAGCCATATCACCTACAACTAGTATAGTACCCTATAGGTAGTCTTTCTTGTAGTGAGTAGTTAGAGAGATGTCACACTTGTGATAGTATAGATAGTGTTATAATGTTTTTAGATGAGTTATAATAGAATGTATTGGAGTAAATGTACATTATAATTATTTGTGAAGATCATATTCATAAAGGATAGGGCTTAGCCAGAACTAACACAATCTTCTAAAGACCTACATGACCACTCATAAGCATAGTGACAAGAGTGTCATTATAACAATGTATAATAGTGGAAAGTGTGTGTAGATGAAATTATGAATATATTCATCATGTTTTGATCATGTGAAACAGGAGATAAGTCTATTAAATGGACCTCTAGGGTAAACATATATAATTTACATACAGGTAAACATATATAATTTCCATACAAACCCTTATGGTGAGAATTCAATGTTTCATACCTATTTGGAAGGTCAATATTATGGAGCATCACGATGAATATTCTCATGGATCATATAAAACCTATTAATAACTTTGTTTGATGTTTAAATGAGTTTTGAGGTATGAAGACCTGGAAGAACCTCCCTTGACCAGAACCTCCCTTGACCTTTATACAAAGTCACCCTAGTTTGAGAGGCAAATTTGAAAAGGATAAAACTTCTTTTAGGAGATACATTAATGCTTGAGGTGTTGGAGGGGTTCCATGGTTTAAACATATCACATTGGTTCAATCCTTGGGTCCTATAACCATATGAACAATCAGCAAGGACATAGAACCATATTTCACTTGAAAAGGAGCTCAAAGAGGTCATGTTCTTACTTAGAACTTGCATGAATTTTAAAATAGGAACTCAAGACCATAAGGGATGTTAGATGGGTCCCACTGCTACAAATTCTTGGAATTAGTTTTTATAATGGACCCCTATCCTTTACCATGAGCCTATTTAAACCCTTTTTAAATCCTAAAATTGACTTGATGAATAATATATGATTCTTATGCCTTAAAATTTCATGATTTAACCTCTAAATGATACTAATGACATTCACATCTCTCTTAGGCTCCACTTCAAGGTGTTTTCTCACATGTGTAGGTATAGTACCATATATTACAGGGGTAAAATATGTATATTAAAGCTTTTTTATGAGGGTATAATCTATGGATTGATATCTAAACCATTTAAAAAGGATTATGGGGGCTTAACATAGGATCCATAATCATTTAAAGTCTTTTAAAGGTCCTGTAATTTAATATACAAACCTTGCAAGTTGGCCACTTGGTCAAAAGGTGAGAAAACTTAGTTTCACAAGACAAGTGTAATATCCCTTACTTAGGGGCTCCTTTTCTCTAAAAAAAAATTTGATACCATTGTAATATCCCCAACCAATTGGGAATATATAAAAAATAAAGCTCTGAACAAAGATACAAATTCTGCCAAAATAATTTCCAAATAAATAAATAAATAAATCACAATATAATCTCTCAATAGCAAATCAAAGATCTCATCACTTGTTCTTCTAGAAAATTACACAATTGAGTCTCTGTCATACAAATAAATTAATATGAAATATTCTATCTTAAAACCCTGTGCTTTTGCAAATCTAGAAATTAAGCTTGAATCTGGATGTCTCGGCCTGCTGTGTCGAACACAGTCACCGGCATCAGTCGATATACTGCCAACATCGGTCTCTATCGGTCCTTCTCTACCGACATCGGTCTTTAGTCAGCCAATGTCAGTCACTGGGGATCTTTGATTGTCGAGGTCAGTATCTATGTGGATCTATACAGACTTGTACAAACTTTGTACAACTGCCAATAAAGCATAACCTGTCTATTTTCAACCCCTGATCTTAAGATATATGGCTCTAATATAGAAGATCTCTATTTGTATAATTTATTGAATCAAAAACCTAATAAAATAAATACCTAGAAAGCTCTGTGACAACTTTTGTATGAAGTTACCTCTCAAATCTATAAACCTCTGTGATAACTTATGTATGAAGCTATCTCTCAATTTGGTAATAGATCAACTGATATTTCATAGCCTCTGAATTGCACACACTAAAGAGTGGACTTTTGCCAATGCAGATGGAATCTTGGAACCCTTGGCTCAGTCTTCACAGAAGAATTCTTCAAAATCAATATCAATAATCAATGCATAATCCATAATGGCCTCCATGAGAAACCCTTATACCCTCAAAAAGATGTGCTTGCCCTAATTAGGGTTTTCTTAAATTAGAATTAGGGTTTCTAATTAAAATTAGAGCAAATAATTAATATTTAATTAAATCAATCAAATATTAATATCTTCCTCAATACATGTCTAAAAGAGCCCAAACGAAAGCCAAATGGAATAATTCTGCAAGTCAAAGCTAAGACAATCTCCATCAAGACCTTCTATCCATCCTATTAGCCTACGAAGGTTGCATAATAGGCTAATCATCAAATCTGTCAATGTTCACTAAAAAAGGGGACATGACAATCTGCCCCTCCTAAAATTGCTTGACCCCAAGCAATCTTGAAACAACAAACCAATCAATCCACCTGGATCCCATATGTAGTTATGCTCTGCGCTGCTATTAATCAATGCAAGTACCTACAATATCATCAGAAGTAGAATAAAGAGAAACCCATAATAAAATTGGTGAATGCAACTCAACCAAACTCTAAGAGCACAACTTCCATAGTCAAGAACACATGAGAACCAAACTCTCGAAGCATCATAACCCAAGTAGAATGGACAACTCAAACTGCCAATTCCATCTGGAAGAGATGGTGCCAATCCATCCCATAACTGATCCCTCTATAAAGGTGGCACTATCAACTGTACCACACTATCATCTATGTGAGAAGAATCAATTTGGAGACTCGACTCCATTGGTATCCTAAACTCATCTGGCCCAGGTACTCCTAAATCTTGAACATGTGTGTCTGCCTCAACAACATGCTCCTCATCAGTAGCTACAAAAACATACTTATCACCAATACTCAATGTACTAACCTCTGAGTATACCTCCACACTCTAAATGTAAGCATCAGACTCATCCTCACTATCTAACACCTGAGCTAAACTTCCCTTAAGACAAAGCTCATCCACAACATCCTCAACTACTCCTACCTATGAAGATAATGCAGATAAATCATTACCTGAAGATGTGTTAATGTCTCCCTGTACTGGATCAACATGTTTATCAAATTCCTCATTCAAGTTTTTGCATGTCATAGGGAAAGTACTATGATCCTTAGGCCTAACATTTAAACTCTTTAACCACATACCAGCTCTAGGTGAGACATTTTTCTCTTTTGTCCAGACATACCATAAATCATCTGCCAAAAGTTTAGAAATTTTATCCTCCTCCTCAAACAAGATTGTGAACATGATAGAGTGCATTGATGCTAATACATCACTGGAATGAAACTCATCTAAAATATTCTAAAATATTTTAAACATCCTGTGAATGTCACCAATACAACCTACTAACATCATAATGTTTTTAAATCCATACCTTGCAAATGTTTCAAGTAATCTTGCCCTCTTTGAGAAATGAGGGTCTCTAATGTCATCCAACTTTTTGAAGCTTTTTACCATGACATGAAGTACCTCTCTCATAATCTGATCATCATAAAAATAAAACCTAGCTATTATACTCATGATTTCACTAATGCAAGAGAGAGCTGCAAGTCTTACCACCTCATCATGATGTCTCAATAATTGGGGCTTCACCAACAAACCAAATGCTAGAGATAACATTGTTTACATATCATAAGAATTTGATTGATCAACCTTGCCTAAATATGTTTCTAACTCCTCCAAAGTTTTTAAAATGTCATCTACTTACTGAAATGGATTATCTAACTTCTTTTTTGCATTGTGCATTCTTTCTTCCAAATCTTTGATACTTGTTAAATCCATACTGATAACCAAACTACACAACAAGATGGCAGGACATCAGCTCTGATCTACCCAATAGGATGGTAGGAATTTGGATCTGATACCACTGTAATGTCCCTTACTTAGGGGTTCCTTTTCTCTACTAAAAAAACTCTGATACCACTATAATATCCCCAACCAAATGGGAATATAGAAAAAATAAAGCTCTGAACAAAGATACAAATTCTACCAAAATAATTTCCCAATAAATAAATAAATCACAATATAATATCTCAATAGCAAATCAAAGATCTCATCACTTGTTCTTCTAGATGATTACATAATTGAGTCTCTATCATACAAATAATATAATATGAAATATTCTATCTTAAAACCCTGGGCTTTTGCAAATCTAGAAATTAAGCTTGAATCTGGACATCTCGGTCTACTGTGTCAAACACACAGTAGCCAACGTCAGTCGATATACTAACGACGTCAGTCTCTATCGGTCCTTATCTGCCAATGTCAGTCTTTAGTCAGCTGATGTCGATCACTGGGGATCTCTGACTACCAAGGTCGATATCTATGTGGATCTATACAGACTTCATACAACCGCCAATAAAGCACAACCTGTCTATTTTCAACCCCTGATCTGAAGATATATGGCTCTAATACAGAAGATCTCTATCTATATAATTTATTGAATCAAAAACCTAATAAAATAAATACCTGGAAAGCTCTGTGACAACTTCTATATTAAGTTACCTCTCAAATCTATAAACCTCTGTGATAACTTCTTTATGAAGCTATCTCTCAATTTGGCAATAGAACAGCTGATATTTCACAGCCTCTGAATCACACACACTGAAGAGTGGACGTTCTCCAATGCAAATGGAATCCTGGAACCCTTGGCTCAGTCTTCACAGAAGAATTCTTCAAAATCAATATCAATAATCAATGCATAATCCATAATGGCCTCCATGAGAAACCCTTATACCCTCAAAAAGATGTGTTTGCCCTAATTAGGGTTTTCTTAAATTATAATTAGGGTTTCTAATTAAAATTAGAGTAAATAATTAATATTTAGTTAAATCAATCAAATATTAATATCTCCCTCAATACATGTCTGAAAGAGCCCAAACGAAAGCCAACTAGAATAATTTTGCAAGTCAAAGCTAAGACAATCTCCATCAAGGCCTTCTATCCATCCTATTAGCCTACGAAGGTCGCATAATAGGATAATCATCAAATCTATCGATGTCCACTAAAAAAGGGGACATGACAACAAGAATGAATGGGGAAAGCCTATTAATGTAATAAAAATACATAAATATCAAGGAATGAGTTGTGTAAAGGTTATATAAGTGTCAATAGGTCATGTTGAATCACTAAAACTTACACATGAAAAACATCTCAAATTACCCCCAAGCATACATAAGCATTTAGGCTTGTGAATGGCCATTTCATGGTTTTCCCATCTAAATAATTCCTTATAACTTAAAATTTGTCATGGAGAATCAAATCAGACCAATTAATGTGAATCAAACACTTATTATTATTTTTACACATGTGGGTGTCCATTTGGGCCAAATCTCTATTTTTAGGCCTAATTAGAGAGAAAAATGGTAGAAAAGAGATACTTCCACTTGGATTTGGATAATAAAAAATTATATGGATAATTAAGGGGATAGAGGGTACTAAAAATATATTTATTTTTCTAGTACAGTCTATACACTTTTTTTCACAAGGAGATTTACCTATTTTTAGGGCTATAAGGAATATGAAGAAATGCATTTTATAGGAGCAAAATATCATATTTTTAAGGGTGTTATTGATCCAAGTACCTCATTTTAGGTCTAATACATTTTTTATAATCCATACATGGAGGATAAATTCTTTATTGAAGGCAAAACCAAGTTTTCACCCCTCTATGCCTCATTGCAAAGGAATAGTTCAAGTGGTCAAAACATCCAAATTGATTTATAAAACTCTTCAAAAAGATTTTTAAGGATAAAAATTATCTTTTACACCATTTATATAGTTGTAAGTAGTCATTAATTTTTTTTCAAAAAGGATTCCAAGGTTGAAAATCTTACTACCAGTCTTAGGAGAACCATTTTTCCCTTCAATGCCTAGTCAAAGAGATAAAGTCAAATAAGCTCAAGGAGTCTTATAACATCCATTTTAACATGGAAATACATAATAAATGGATTATTATAAGTTTTAAATTTAGGACTTGATAAATACTTGAATACCTATTTTTAATAAAAAGGACTCATTCATCAATAAAGACAAATAAGCTAGAGTATAGGGTGTGCAAGCAAGAATGTAGGTATTTCAACTAGTCATACTCCACTAATAAATTCTATGACTTCATAAGACCTTAAATAAAATTACTTCTCTACCCATATTCCATTTTTAATGATAAAATAAAGTGCTACATTGTATTTTGAGAAGGATGTAGTGGATGTCACATTTCCTAGTCTTTAGGCTTTTACTTTATCTCTCTTTATCCTTTCTTATTTTCTCTATATCTAAACCTATTTTTGGAATTTTATATAATTATTAACCTAAGTTGCGGAAAATATTTTCTTATAAAAAAACTTGTACTTGCCTATTTAGAATGAATAAGACTAAATTCATGCCTCTTCAAAGCTTGTGACTAGTGTATGCTAATGTTTAGTTGATGAATGATAGTGATAGTGCATGCTTAATTTCATTTTGTCCTCTCATATTTACCTATTTATTGATTATATTTCATATTTACAAGTCTTATATTCTAATTTAATAATATTTTATGTATGGAAAGTGTGATCTTTCCTTAGATTCTTTGAGAGACCTATTGATCAACTACCTTAGATCATGCATCAATATAAGCTTCTATGTCAAATATTAATGTGTTTAGACATTCATTTGAGAATTTAAATTATTTACATGGTTATATTCATTCTTATTAGTGCATATTAGACAAGTTAAGGACACATTTTTGTGTATCACCTTAGTTAAATAAGTTTTATTTTGGTTTATCTTCCTTTTTCCTTGCAAGATGGTAGTGTAGTGTAGAGAGATTAAATGATACATTAATGGGATGTATCCCTTAAAATATAAATATTAAATCATTTTTTAGGCCACCCATAACCTACGATTGTCTCCATGTTACTCCAGATTGTGAAGGTTTGAAACTACCTTCACAAGGGTGTAAGTATAATAGACAATTATTTTTGACATGCTCAATGGGACATAGGTACAAAGAAGTGGAAGGATTATTTTTTTTGTTATTATAAATATCATACTTTGGAGGCATTAAAAACCCTAATGTAATATTCAAACTCAATCATCTAGTTATATCAGCCCAAGCACTTGTTCAAGTAATTGGTGTTTTCAATTCATTATCTTCATAAAGTATGATGGTTGTGTATGAGTGTAATTCCTATTCTAGACTTCCTTATCATCCCTATGTTGAGCCATAAAATAATTTTCATGATCCATATCATCATTTTTATGATCATTATCATCCATACCATGAGTCTTTTTAGTCATATGATCAGTCTTGTCAAGATTATGATGGGTCATATTAATTTTATAGTACTCCCTATCAGCCTTCATATGATTCCAATTGTATAGCTCATAATACTCCCTAATAAGAGTTTTAATATTAATGTTTATATCCTCTTAACCCCTATCCAACTCAAAATTATGTTTTCCCTACCATATATTTGTTGGCATTTAAGCCAAATATGCTAAAGTATGAAGGGGTGATGAGAATATGTGATTAAGAGTTATATGTAATACCTTTCTACCTCATATAAAAGATGAGGAGGCCAATATGGATGTTGTTCAATAAGTGGGATGCATTTGGTGAATAAAATAATTATGTTGTAATTAACAAGTTATATGAGATGATAAATTTGATCCAATGGTGGGTATAAAGATTAGTGAGGTGGGAGAATCAATAGATCCAATCCAAACAACCTTAATCATCTCTACCTAGTCTTGGTCAACATTCTTGTGCTCCAAGTTCCCTTCAAGAAACACCTACAATTCCTCAATAAACCAAGATATATTCATCTTAGAGGCCTTATTGGGCTAGTATTCTTGGTCACACCATGCCAACTCTTGTGTAAAAATATGAACCAATGAAATTTCCTATCATCCCTCCTCAAGAACTTCTAAGAAGGACAATATAATCTCCAAGAGAACCTACTAGTTTAAAATTCATACCATGGAACAAAGTATTTGAGTCCTAGGAGAAACAAGAGGAAGAAGAAATTATTCATATAGTTTTTCCTTCATTGAAATTAATTAAAGAAAAACACCCGAAGGAGTGATTACTGAAGAGACTAAAGCTCAAGATACATTTGAAATTGATAGAGTGAATCATGAGGATCAAGAATAAATCAAATATATATGGCTCAAATCAATTTACTCTCTCTCTCTCTCTCTCTCTCTCTCTCTCTCTCTCTCTCTCTCTCTCTCTCTCTCTCTCTCTCTCTCTCTCTCTCTCTCTCTCTCTCTCTCTCTCTCTCTCTCTCTCTCTCTCTCTCTCTCTCTCTCTCTCTCTCTCTCTCCAAACATTACTATAAGAGTATTTTATCACCCAATTTTCAAGCTAAAAATAATAATCCCTTAGTTCCAAAACAAACTCATGAGCATACCCATTAATATCCCACCATCTCCCTTCTTGAAGGGGAGCCTATTTTATGGAGGATAAAGGAAGACATTGCAACTGATATTTAGTTTCAAGGAGAATGTGAGGAAGACATATCAAGTGTACATGAAGAGGAAATTTAAATTTCTAGTCCTCTTGGTGAGGTCAAAGGCAATTTATCTTTCAAACATGATGATGAGGTTACAATAGAAGGTATATGAGATGTTTACTTGTTTCAAGACCTTCCATTTGGTGTGATTGACTACCATGATAAATAAATCATAGATAATCAAGAGGATATATTCTTAGACCATCTTGATTAATTTTAAGAGCTTGATGTAGTAGAATATTTAGATGCCACTTATGGTACTTCAATTATGTAAGAGAAAGTCTATCTTGATGTATAAGTGTTACATGATCTTGTGGCATCTACAGTAGAGGTTTTGGATTTAGTTTCAATTGATTATCAAGATGATGTTGATCAAAAGGATTCAATTTAAGATGTTGTATCTATTAATGAGATAGATGGGGGACATTTATAATTTCATCATCACCTTATATAAGAACTTGAGGTTCTTGACACTCTTTTGCCTCCTAATGAGGAAGGTAAGAAATGGGTTTATGTTGTTTCTTATCAAGATGCTAATCAAGATGATGGTGAAGTTATATGTAAAAAGGTATGCTAAGATTTGTTAAGACTTTGAAGTTATTATGGGGCCTATATCTCCTATAGAGCATGTTGAGGAAATTGAATAAGTTGTTCTCTCTCCAAAACATCAAGAAAGAGACCTCAACAAATTTTTAGTTCCTAAATAACTAATTGAATAAAGGCATAACTATTTTAAACTTAATCAATATTTTGAGTCTTTAAACATGTTTAGTGAGAACTATGAGGCATCTAAAGATAGTTTTATTTATATATTTCAAAGGATATAATATTTAAAATAATGGTAAGAAATAGTATAGTGTATGTGTTGAAATACAAGATGATTGTCTTTACTGGTGACTGGTTTGATGATTATTATTTAATTATAATTCGATCAAGAGTATTTACAATCATTAAGTAGCTAAGGTCAACATAGAAAAGGTCCAAGAATCAACTTGTTGCACACCCTTACTAATTACATGAAGAAGATGATATAAAAGGCTTCCCTTTTGATCTAGGAGGATCAATCTTGATATGTTAGTTTGATTAGTCTTTTTTGTGTTTCAAATAAATGCTTAGCTAGCACCTATGTCTTCTTCATTAGTTTCCCTTATTTTTTGTGTCTTCCTTTTCCTTTTTAAAGTGTCAAATCAGTCATTTTATCTTGTTAAAGGGTATTGCATCCAAGTTCAAGGTATGATCATGTGTTTTATAGTATGTAATAAATACTCTTTGAATCCAAAAGGGATGTCAATTTACTGATACATAAGCATAACATGCATGCTTCCTAGCTGAGTCACCAAAATGTTGAATAGTTTGACCTCATAGGTCAAAATTTCAATCCTATAATTTAAAAAAATTCTTACCATGATTATAAAACCTTGTTTAAAAAATTTTCAGGCCTTTGGTAGTCTTTAATTGATGATTTTTTAGCCTTTTTTGATGAAATTAAGGTATTTCATCAAAGTTTAATGTTTTTTAAAAAACCTAGGTTTGCATTGTGACCAATGTAAGCCTTATCAAGGTGATTTTTTTTCATGGGTAATTAAAATAGATGGTGAATAGGACATATAAATTCCTAGGAGGTCTTGGACTTATATATTTTATTTACATGAGATCATCTCTTTTAGACTAGCTTTCTTTTCACTTGGAGATGTTTTTAAGTCATTTAAATATGGTCAAGATGGAATACACAACCATTGTACTTGTAAAATATTGAAAATGAGTTTCCAATGTAATAATTTTATATATATATATGGGGATAATTCCTCATATATGTCACCATTTGAGACTAGACCTACTGGTCATGATCATTTGCTATGGCTTGTCCTCATGTTTTGCTTTGCACACCTCTATTTTCCTCTCCGTTTCCTCTTTAGGATTGATGGTATCATTTATTATTATATTCCTTATACTAATATTGGATATTATTTTTTATATTATACTCTCTTTTTTTCATTCACATTAATTCTTCATCTCATACAATTTACTCCCCATCACAACTAGATCTCTTCCTTCCACTAATTTGCACTAGGAAACCAACCTTAAGGTTTCAAGAGCCAACTATTGATATGGGATTTTAGAGTTCCATATTTTTATTGTATGGATTTTTCAAGATCAATTAAAACTTAAATAATCCCCTTAAAACTATATTTTTATCCTTAAACACTTCTAATCACCCAATATATCTTCCAAGGCATGTATAGGCTAGTAGCCTTTTTATGAGTGTTAGCCTTTGTTTGACCAAGATATTCCATTTTTATAGGTATAATAACATTTTTTGACACTATTTAATTTTTTTTAACTCCTCTTTTATTTTTAAGAACCCATTCTATCTTTATTATCACTTTTTATCCTTTGTTGACCTCTAAATAACCCTTATAGACCTAAATTAACCCTCTCTTATAACTCAAGGGTCAAAAAACATACATATAGTATCATTAAAAGTATAAATATATTTGAATCAATTTATTAATGTTTAAAAAACCTAACTACAATGTTTTACCACAAATTAGTAGTTATAACTCTTTTTACAAACATAACCCTAATTCTAGGGTTTCTTAAACTAGCATAGGGCCAAGGGCCTTCAAAAAACTATATCTTGAGATTTAAAATGGTCAAGAGACAAAATAAAATTTTAATGTTTTGTTTTTATTTTTTAATTATTTAAACTTTTAAAATAGGTATGAAGTCTCAACTCAATAATTTCATGCTTAAACCATCAAGTTCCAATTGACTATGTGTATTTTTAGTAACTGTGCATGGTTTTTGGCTATATATTGCATTTTTCATATTACCTTACTATAATTTGAGACTTATTAGTGTTAATTCATGATCATATAATCTGTAAATAATCTCTCACAACCTTCATGCATCTTTCCTAGACCATTTACTCTTATTCTTGATTGTAGACTATGTAAATAGTGGTAACATACATTCAAAATAAAGTCAATGTTTTGTGAAAAAATATCAAGAACTCTCACAGAAATTATATTTAAATTTATGCCCATATATATGTGGAAAAAAAATTCAATTCAAACCCCAACTCTACCATAAAAATTTATCATTCTATTCACTTCTCTTGAGCACTCAAAATGGATTATCTTATATTACAGAAAAGGGTAACACATGGGAAGTATGTGTGTTATTTATCAAAGATCCTCAATCATAATTATTACTTATATTTATATAACAACGTTATTTTATCTACACATTCATTCACACCTTTAGTTTCATTACACCTTAATGCTTTTTGACCATGGATTGAACTATGTACACATAGTGGTCTCTTTCAAAGATTGTTTATTCTCCTTTTACTACGTATTTGAACGTCAAGCCTAATCATTTAGATTATACTTCAACATAATGTATGTGAAAACCCATTAATAAAAAATAACATAAACCTTTCACAAGAATCATCATAGAGAAATAAACCTACCTTAATCAAGAAATTCATATTTTTAGTCATATAAAATGCAAAAATTGGTAACTTGAGCATGGTTAATGACACCCAATCGTTAGGTCCATCTTTATTTATCTTTTGATCCTCTTAAGATTACTTTCACTAATTATAAATCATTTTTGGCCTTCTATACTTAACCCCAATTGATACAAGACCCTCTCTTCATGCCTAATTCATCCCCTTAGGTCTTGTCTACTCAAGACAATAGTGCCAATCTTGGACTCGAGTGGTGGACCCTAGGGTGTCCCCTTTTTATCACTCCTATCCAATCATAATTTGAACTTAAATTACCATTTTCCCTTGATTACTTTTATTCATTGAGTTGACCTAGTCTAATTTCATCTAACCCATGACCAATATATCCATATATAAGATCATTAAAAGATCATTTAGAAAGGGTTGTCAAATATCAATCAAGAAAGCAAGAATAAAAGCAAGACCATTCAAGTAATCTTCCCTATTCTCTACATATATCCATCTTATACACTTTCAATCCAATTCAAGTCTTTACACCAATCCCTTGTCATCTCAAGCATACCCAATTTTAGTATTTCCTATATTTCATTAACTATTGAACCAAGCACTCTTAAAGGGAGAACTAAATATGGCTTGATCCTTATTTAGAGAATTGTTATGTATTTATTGTGCCCACACATGGGGTGTGAAGTACATCAAGTGCATCTTGCACACACTAACTTCCCTCTTGCTCCAAATTATTCAAAGCATAATGAAAGATAGGGTTTGAAGAAAGAATCTACCCTATAGGGAGCTCTACAGACTTATGACAACTAAAAATTTAGAGACAAGGTCACATAAACCTATCGAACAAAACCTAGAAAGCTCATATCCTTAAGGAAATAGTGTCAAATGAGGACTACAACATCAATACCACTCTTGTCTAATTTTGGCACTCCTATCCAATAAAAAAATGAGAGTTAGAATCTTGTTTATGATAGCGTCCTAGGCCTGAATGATGAATATTAGATCTTGTCTTAGTTGGATCAACATAGTTTGAGCTAAGTCTTATTTTCTCCCTCTTATTACTATTTTTATAAAGGCTCTAATTGAAAATAAATTTCACAAATTACTTGTCTATTTACTATATATTATTTAATGATTTATCAATCCAAACACTTTAACTAAATTAAGAATAAAAACTCCAATTATTCTTGAAAATAAAAAATCATTTGGTGAACCTGACTTACTTTGAATTTCATATATAAACCCTAAAAACCCTAGGGTAAATTTCTACTTGATTTTTACCATTAATTTCAAAGAAAATGATTGAATATTAAAATAATAAATTCCTCTCAAATTTGAAAATATTTTTGTAAATCTTAAAATAAATTTGTTTCAAACCCTAATTTCATACACTAGGTCCCAGTAATTTTCCAACATTAATCAAATAATTTATTGATTTTTTTATTGCACATATAAATCAAAAATTTAATTTAAATTTTTAAATTCAAGAGATTTCAAATATAATTTTATTTCAAACCCTAGTTACATACACTAGGTCCTAGTAATTTTTTAGCATTAATTAAATAATTTCCTATTTTTTTGCTTGCACATATAAATCATAAATTTAATTCAAATTTTTAAATTCAATAGTAATTTTTAAAATAATTTTATTTCAAACCTTAGTTGCACTAACTATCTCCTAGTAATGTTTTAGTAATTTTCTAATCATTTTCTAAATTTTTAGTTGCATATTAAAATTAGAAAAACACTTCAAGTTTCAAAAATTCATAATAATTTCCAAAAGATTACTTTTCTAAAACCCTTATTGCATCTACTAGGCCCTATTAAATGAATCACTTTCCCATAATTTTATGAATTTTTATTGAATACTTAACTTTTAAATTCATTTTCAATTTCAAAAATTCATAGTATTTTGGAAAAATGTTTTTGAAAAATCCCTAGTTGCATATAATAGCTCTTATTTTACTTCTTGAGGTATCACCTTACATGTTTGGGAGCTCCGTATACTTAAATGCATATTAAAGTTACTTATTTAGATTATATTAGTTTAATATTTTCTACTATTATCTAGGTTATTTTCCTTATGCCACCAAAGTTCCTTGCTTCTCTTCCTTTAATATGAAGCGAAAGATGTAGTGGCAATCCTCCTAAATTCACCTAGATGCCTTCAATCCAACCATACACCATGGACAAACAACTAGCTCAAGTTCCTATTATAAATCCTACACATCTAGATTACACAAATTTTCATGAGGATAACTCTAATAATGAGTATTATTAAAATAATAATGATGATGTACACACTGATTCTCATGTTCTACGACATTGGAATACTAATCCATTTCCACCTATTATTGATAATGAAGTTGTCCTCAACAAAGATATGATTTTACAAATTTTTAGAGAAAGACTCAGGGATCAACCCTGAGATCATACTCTTATCTTGTAATCTATCATGGAAATTAAAAAGTCTAAGCATTTTGATTCTTCCATTCCTTCAGAGTAACCAGTTAAAAATAGTACTACAAGGGTAACTATGTCTCAAGAACCCCCTATAGTAACCCAACCTACCTCTATGACACTACTTATAGCTAGTACATCCCTATATCCTAATGTGGTATCCCTTGGGCAAGAGATAAGATCTCTTTAATCTAAGGTGATTGATCTTGAGCAAGATATTAGTAGACGTACGTACGCTTCAGACTCTTTTGTTGTTCTACATACACCATTGGTACATGACATTGCCTCTACACCATTGCTATAAGGTTTTGTTCAACCTAAGTTTACTCTTTATGATGGAAAGGGTGATCTAGAGAAACATTTGAGATGTTTTCATGGAGCATGCTTGGATTATGTACTAAATGATTGCATACTTACAAAGCTATTTCCATGGAGTCTAAAGGATTACGCTTTACAATGGTTCTATAGTCTACCAAGTCAATCAAACAATGCATTGAATCCTTTAGCTAACATGTTCCTATCACACTTTAGTATCAACATTGGTGATAAGGTTTCATATACTCAAATTTCTCAATAAAAACAATGATCAAATGAGCATCTCACAGACTATGTTCTTTGGTAGAAGATAATCTTGGCTAAGATGACTATCCCTATGGTAGATCAGGAGTTACATGACCTTTTCAAACAAATTATTATACTATCACTTCATGAATCAATCATTTTCAAAATACTCTCTTCCTTCATTAAATTATGTCACACATTAAAAGAAAGAGAAGTCAAACTAATTTCAATAGGAAAACTAAAGTACACTAATACATCAGACACAAATAGTAAGAGTAACAACAAAGTCCCATATAGGGTCAATTTAAATGATACTAAAGGGCACAACAAACCTATAGTTAATTTGGATTTAGAGGCTCCTTAGTGAATAGTTTTGTTAGCACCCCCTCAGTGTATTTTTTCACATCTTCTGATTTCTCCAGCCAAGGTTTTACAATAGCATTTGGATTGTAATATCATATCTCTACCTCCTATTCAAGAAGTTGATCCAATAAATCCTCTTCCAAAGGGATATGATTAGAAATTATTTTGTGTCTACCATGGGGAAATAGGCCATATAACAAATAAATGCATCAGTTTAAAGAAAAAGATACATGATCTAATAGATTCAAACTTTATTGATCTTGGCACTTCAGTTGAGCCTCCACCGATAAAGAAAACATAGGATAAAGCATTGAAAATATTCTCAAATCCATTTCCACAACATTCAAAATAGGATACAAGGAACACATCAGGGGTTCATCATGCATATCATCCACCATGAGATATGTACATGGCACCTTTAATTGAGTTACATCCTTTGAGAAATATGATCGGTGTATATAATTCCAGAGTTGTAGATATACCTTCTATCTCTTTCTCAAAGTAGGATATCATTGAGGATGATTTAGATTATCATGCACTCTTTATCAAAGCTCACATTCATAATCAACTTATTTGTAATGTGATTTTTGACAATAGTTCTAGTCTTAACATGTGCACCTTAACACTACTACAACATTTGGGTTATTCAAAGTAGGATTTCACTCTAACAGACATAGTTATCAATGGTTCCAGTGGGCATATACAGAGTGCATTAGGTGAGATAGTAATTCTAATATAGGTTAGTTATAAACATGTGGCCACACCATTCACTATAGTTCCCAACATAGGAGTTTTTTATTTCTTACTTAGTTGACCATAGATTTAAAAACTTAGAGTAGTACCTTCTAAAGTTCATATATGCATGAAATTAATTTATGATAATCAAGTTATTATAGTCAGTATGGTTCCATATGAGTTACCACTCCCCACTTTAGAGCCATCTACTAGTTTTTAGTCACCAATTTTAGTTTTGCCTCTAGTTTTAGTTTTGCCACAAATTTTAGCTTCTCCTCTAGTTTTAGTTCCTATTCCACTTAAGATTTACACATAGTTGAGGCATCCATCACTAGTATAGAGCATTTATACATTTCCACATTTTAGGATTCCAGATAACTTCTAGCAACAATATTCACACCCAGAGTAGTTTCATTAAGATCTCATGTGTCTACACATAGATCACATGTCAGAGAGCTTCTCCTACTTCCAGATGGGTCCTTAAGAGTCCTACATTTGTATCCACTTCTCATAGTTATAGAGGGACCCCATAGTTGTTTTCTAAATTATATATTTTAGAACATTTATATCATATATAGCTTTTAGAGCCATAGTCTCAACATTTCCATCGTGCTTCATGGTCATGCATGATTCCAATCCTTGATACATGACACCATGATAAGGAGTATTGCATGAGACACATTAGTTAGTGTCATCTCTTTCCATATTTTCTTGTATAATAATATTTTCTACTTGATTATACATAGATAAAAAAAATTAAAATATAAAAACAATATAATATTTCAAAATCCAAAAACATTAAAAAATGTCAAAAAACCAAAAACATTTTGATTCTATGCATCATCCATGTTTTACATTGCTAATATCATCCTATGATTTAAATTTTTGTTTCATGCTATTATATGTCACTTTATCTACATGAACATGCTTCACTTGATCTTATTTTAGTGTGTGCAGTGATATCCAACTACATGATTGCTTCAATCTACCTATTGAGGAGACATCCTAATTCTAAATTTGATACACACTTAGATATACATACCCACTAGGGCCATCTTATACATGACTACACCATCCAAGTTATATCATTCCTACACTAAACACTCAAAGTTATCATGTTGATATACATTACTTACTAGATTACACGTCTTACTATATCAACATTTTACTTATATCTAGAACTTGTGTTCTCCTACTGTATACATATTCTTGTACTAAAGACATCTTGCATAATTTCACTCTTATTTTGATTAGTTAGATGTGATTTTATCCTTCTAGTTATTACATGCTTTTTCCTCTGGCTTAGCGTATCTTGTTGGATTGTATTTCTAGTTCCTTCTTATCTCTTATATGTGCCTTAGGACATTTGATAATGTCCTTTAATTCTATTCATGTGTGTGCCTTAGGACATTTTACAATATCCTTTTCTTGTACTCTTTTATGTGTTTGTGGCCCTAGTGCCAACTTTTCTTGCTACACTTATATGTGTATGTGGCATTTGAACATGCCTTATATGCTTAATTTCTATTTTGAGTGACATGTGCCCATGTCCCTTATTTGCATGGCCCTTTGGGCACCCTTGTATGCTTCTTGCTTATTTATTTGTGTGTTTGTTTCTCGATTTCTTCTCAATTGTTGTAATGACATGATCCATATCATGCATTTTCTTGTTCTCTTGGATGCCATGATGGACATCATGCTCCATCCCTCCAACTAAAAATTAACAAACTAACAACTAAAATTTATAATTTCAATTTAATTCAAGAACATTACACATGCTATTACATTATTAAATCTATCTAGGCGTACCCCTATTGATGTAATAATCTCTCAAATCAAACCATGTTATATCTTTAGATATCTTGTTGATTATCATTACTATATCATGTATATTTTTAGATTAACACACTTGTAGGGCTTATTATTCTAAGGGAACTCATTGTAGGGTACCTATTCCTACCCCCAAAATAGGGGGAAAAAATAGGGGTTTTGCTAAAGAGATCAGAGCTCTTAATCGATCAAAATATTTAGGTTTAGAAAAACAAGAACAATAACCAGTCATCAAATGACTTAGAACAGACCGATCAGATAGTCAAGATTCTAGAATAGTGATTAGTTTCAACCCAATACAATAGTGTTGAGTTTGGACTACAATGCTAGACATCAGGGTTTCCACTTTTGGTGATCCTATACAAACAACCAAAAAACTAGGTTTTTTAGAAGCAAGTAGAAAGGTAGGTTCAGCGATAGTTTTGCATAATCAGACTAGTTCATATCAACAATTTTTATTATAGTTTTCTTAAATAATATAGGCATAGGGGGAATCATACATGGAATGATTGGTTCTCAATTCTAGTTTTAGATATTGTAGTTGGTATAGATTTTATATTAGAATCCATGTTTCAGACAATAGTGATTGGGGTAGATTGCACATCACTTTTGCTTCTTTTCTTTCAATTTTTAGCATTACCTAGGAATTCTCAATAGTTGAATTTCTTATTCCATATACAGGTGGTTGGCATCATTTCATTGTGGATTTCATACAAGCCTAACCTCATTCCCAAGTACCTAAGTTCATGAGTGGATTCCACATAAGCCAAATTTTTAGTTTTGGAGTGGCTTTCATAAAAGCCTAATCTCCATCTTTTCCAAGTTGGCTAACATTGGCCTAGTTTTTAGCACACATTCAGCTATCCATGCCACATTGTAATATTTATAGAGAATTCATGGGATTTATAATCCATCTCATATGACATACTTCTTCATATTGATATCAATTCATAGCTTTACTTCATAGGGAAATGATGGAGCCAAAGGTCTAGCCTTTGTATTCTTGAGCTACTTATTTATAGAGATTAGACACATAGTCCAAACATCAATTAACACATGCATGATCATGTGTCTTTACTTATTAGGTGATGATGGAGCCAAAGGGCCAACCTCTACATTTTTGAGCTACTTTCTAAGCAATTAAACATTTATCTCTGTTCATGATTTAAATTTTGGTACAACATTATCCAGCACATGTAGTATTACTTAGCCTTACTCAGTATCACAATAGATTCACACTTACATAATGTTATCTATATTCACTATCCATCATTACATAACATCAAAAGATTCATGGGCTTCACCTTTGTAGGTAAGTTTAGGTACACTTTATATTTTCCTTTATCTTACTATTTTACTTTACCGCATCACCAGAATAAAGGGGGGGAATGTGGTCATATAAAGTATAAAAATTGATAACTTAAGAATGGATAATGACACCTAATCCTTAGGTCCCTCTTGATTTCTCTCATGACCCTCTTATGCTTACTTTCATTTATTCTTAGTCATTCATGGCCTTCTAGACTTGACCTTACCTGAGCTAAGACCCTCTCTTCATGACTAATCGATCTCCCTAGGTCTCATCTACTTAGGACAATAGCACAAAATTTGTACTATAGTGTTGGACCCTAGGGTGTCCACTTTTTATCACTCCTATATAATAATAATTTGAGCCTAGATTACCATTTTTATGCAATTCCTTTTATTCATTATGTCAGCCTAGTTTGGTTTCATCTAACCCATGACCAATAGGTCCATATATAATCCCATTTAAAGATCATTTAGAAAGGGTTGTAAAATATCATTTAATTAAGAGATAATACAAGAAAGACCACTCAAACAAACTTCCATATTCTCTATATACAACCATCCTATACCCTTTCAACCCAATTCAAGTCCTTACACTAGTCCCTAGTCATCTTAAGCATTCCCAATTTTAGCATTTCTTACATTTAATTCACTATTACACCAAGAAATCTTAAAGGGATAACTACATATGGCTTGATCCATCTTCAGAGTATTAGTACGTAAGAAATGTGCCCATACACAAGGTCTAAAGCATGTCTAGTGCATATTACACAAACTAATCCCCCCCTCTTGCTTAAACTTGGTCAAAGTAAAATGGAAGATAGGGTTTGAATAAATAATTTGATCTACATGTAGCTCTATAGACTTTTGGCTAACAAAACTTTAGAGATAGGGTAACATAGACCTACTGAACAAAACCCAAAAAGCTTATTTCCTCATGACAACATTGTTAAACAAACACTACAGTGTCGATGCCACTCCTATCCACTTTTAACACTCTTATCCAATCAAAAAATGAAATTTAGAATCTTATTTGTGAAGTGTCCTAGGCCTACATAGTGAATATCATATCTTATCTCAGTTTGATTAAAATAATTTTAGATGAGTCTTATTTTATCCCTCTTATTACTATTTTTAGAAAGTCTCTAATTAAAAATAAATTTCACAAATTAATTTGATATTTACTACATATTATTTATGGATTTATCAATCCAGACAATTTAACTAAATTAGGAATAAAAACTTCAATTATTCCTAAAAACTTAAATCAATATGCAAGAAATAGGACTTATGGATAGAATTGACATAATCTCTGAGTTATCTTTTTTGTATCACTTTATCAAACATTTTAGGGTACATGTAAGGTCTATACTTATTTTACAAGTAATAACATATATACCAACTCACCAACCTTATAGAAACTACTCCATTCTCCTTGTTGATTGTAATCTACAATCGTCTAGTTCAATCTGCACTCTTTGTCAACCTATAACTTAACACATATGGATTATATGTTTATGGAACCTTCAAGGCCCACATAAAATAATTTAAATACATATGAAGATAAATAGAATAAATTTACAAAGACATAACATAAATATTACCTTATATTTATTCTTTGATTCAACTTCTCTTTACAACACAATCCATCAATGGAATTTGACAACTTTCCTTGAGAGGATTCTTTCAATATTTATACATTAATCTCTATTTTATATTCCTAGATTATTATTCTCTCTCTCACCCATATCAGATTCCATCTAACCTATTCAAAAATGACTTTTCCCTTATATTTCAATGTAGACTCTTGGGTTGGTTACACCAACCTCTTGTCCATAACTATCTCCAGCATACAAGGGTGTCTAATCTTAATTTTTGCTTGTTGTTATCTCAATAAATTATGATGATATAAGGTCCTTGTTGTCATTTAAAATGTGCAACCATGGATGATGTATGATTTGGAAAGCTTTATGGTAGGGTGTAGAGCATGAAGGCCTTGTAAAAGGTATAAGACTCCAAGGGATTGGGTGCAGAAGTATTATCATGGAGCTACACACGTGAGTTTTAGCTATCTCTCCACAATGATGGAAATGTCCCTAAGTCATGGGAACCTTACACTCATTAGGATGTTTCTCTGGAGAAGGCCATATTCCTTCTATTCTAAGTGTACATATTTTAGGACTAGTATGCAAGCCTAAAGAGTAGAAAGGTAATCTACCCCTAATCTAAACCTAATACTTCAAGGGAAAATGGAGAGAGAAGGTAAAAAAGTGCTAAAATAAATAAAGGGTGATGCACAAAAAATAGATAGAGTGCTCATACTTCCATAAACACACTAAAATCACTTGAGAACAAGACATTTCCACATTGGTTTACCAAGGACACTCTAAATGCATGAGTGTTTCACATAGAGGTGTAGGAACATAATGCTACACTAAGAGGGATGACAAATAGTCCATAAGTAGCGTCAAAATAGACCTAATTTCACATAATATATGACCTACAAGTGAGTTATAAGATCAATGAGGAGGTGTAGGGAGTGGACAATAGAGAAAGGGGTGACCATTACCCAATGTCAAAAATTAATAGATGTAAATAACAAATAGATCATCAAAAGAATAGATAGAGGTGAACTTAATTCTCATTAATCTAAAAGAGAACCAATATAAGTGTTCATAAAGGGTAAATTTTAGTAGTGTGAGGATAAAAAAATGTGTTGACCCATTTACAATGAAATAACCAAGATTTTATAGAATATCAAGTTAGTTTATAATAAATATGCCATTTGGGTGATGGGTAAAGCATTTAATCCATTTGTAGCACTTTGGCCATGTTTCTTGAAGTCTATCAGATTATTGGACTTGGGTTGATGGTAGGATTACTTCTAGATACACATATATTGGGGAATGAAATATTTTATTATAAGTGTCAGAGGATGGCATGGACTCAATCTTTGAGGTCAAGTAGCCACTTTTGTATTTAATTCTAATGGTACCTTGAGCTTCTTAAAAATACCTCTAATGGCCTTCATTAACTCTACCAACCTATTGACACATGGCACTTTGATATAATTATAGGGAAAACATTTGAATTAAAGGATAGGAGTGGCATATGTGTGACACGTGGATGGGTAGTGGTTATTATAGATAGTTGAAAACTTCCTTATGCTTAAGTGAACATATGAATACCATGTGGAGATGATAAAATAAAGGTTTTGGGTTGTGTCATGAAAGGGTACTGATGTGAGATCTTATGCATGGGCCTGAGTCCATGTTAGATGGCCACAAAGAAAATTTTAAAGTATAGTATGTAGTGAGGTGAATATTTTGGGCATGCTAAGGTGTTCCCATATCTACTTCTTACACCACATCTTTTACTTATTCGTTTCAAAGTTTAGGGACCCACACTCTAAAGATTTGCATGCCTTTTGACCCATTCATCACAAAATCTTGCACAAAGATATGAATTGATATCCTTATGTTAGAATGAATCATTAATACCCTACTATATAGATCTATACCTCTATTTTGGTTTTAGGTGAATATGAAAAGTGTCTGTGCTTCTTATACATAAAGTGCTTGGGACCTCATAACTGCACTAACCTTCTATATGATCTTAGGAGGTCTTAAACTAACTGAGGGGACAAATTATAAAGTCAAAACTTTTGGAAACCTTTGTTGGCCACTTGCTTTCTAAGTGGGAACATAATAGCCTTTTATTAATCCATTAGGAATAGAGCTTTTGGAACTTCTAATTATTCTTCTTATAGACGCATTGACTACACCTGTCTATCTTCTTGAAATGAATTGAGATTTACCTGATAAGATAAGAACTATGCCAAAGATGCTTAGAGGAAAATACCTAAGCTAAAAAAACACTGCATGAAATATTTTGGAAGAATTCAAATTATTATAAAATAAAGGCACATGAAGCATGCCTTAGAGAAATGAAAATAATCTACTTTACTTATTTATAGATGTATGTAAGGAGTTAATGGAGATAGTGCTTGAGATGAATTCCATTGACTAAGATATGCACCTCTTCTCTATTTATTATAGAAAGATAGAAGGCATTAGATGGTTTGCAATAGGTGATGGTATATGGACCTAACCATATTGCATCAAACCTAATGTGTCCTTCATATTTTGCTTTATACACATCCAATTTAAGCACTAAGTCTCCTTCTTGGAAAATTTTGGTGCTATCTTTCATGTCAAAAAACCTCTTAGCCTATTGTTATTGAAGCTCCATAGTGTGTGTAGCTTATTCTCTAGTCTCTTCAAGCTCAATGAGCTCTACCATTCTTACATCAAGGGGATCACTTTCAAGTAAATCCAATTGATGTGCAAGATCCAAGGAAGGTAACTTAAAATATGCTGGTAATCTAGCTTCCTTCCATAGACTAGCATGAAGGGAAATTTTCCAAACACTCTCTTGGGAATGATACGATCATCCAAAAGTATGGTCTTGACCTTAGTGTGATAAGCTAATTATTTATCCTCTAGACTCCTCTTTGTAGTATAGATTAGGTTCTTATTCATGGGTTCAGCTAAAACAATACCTTGAGGGTAATATTTTGATGAAGTGATCAAGAATATGTTGTTATTGATGGCCAATTTGTTAATTCTATTTTTAAGGAAATCTAACACATTATCAAAGATAATTGTGAAAAAAAACACTAAATATTGATATAATTCCCACATATTAGTTGAGGATGGATATCTCATTAGCCTCCTTGAGTGAAACCACTTCTATCCACTGTGTGAAATAGTCGGTGGTTATGAGAATCCAGTTGTTCCCATGACTTGATGATGGGTTAATCATGCATATAAAATCTAATCCCCACTATGAAAAGCGTTGGTCATATTGAATCAATCATAATGGTAAGGCTAAAATCCTTTATTTACCTATGAAGACGACACATTTCTTGAAATCTCACATGTAAGCATATGTAAGCATGTTAAAGGAAGGTCTTCATGTCTCATGCCCAATTAGTAGAAGCTTCTTCATTTGTGCACTTTTCCTCATTCGATACTAAGACCACACCATCTTGTTACCTTGATACTTCTACCAACTTCCTATATAGTCCCTTTCCTTAAACTAGCTTGGTGGCATGGATGTCTATGTCATACTCCATCACTATAGTGATCTATCTAGTGATTTTATCACTAATGTCCCTACTAAGGAGGAACTATTTGACACTTTTTTTTGATACCATGATTTAGATCTTATTGTTCGAGAGAATGTGCCTAAATTTCTTCATCACCCATATAATTATGAGTGTGTGTTTCTTTAAAAAGCTATAACATAACTCATAGTATTTTAGCACTTGGTTGAAGAAGGTGATTGGTTTCTCTAGATTATCTTCATTTTATTATGTCAAGATGGTTGAGATGCCTACAGCTCCATCGAATGCATAAATGATGAAATCCTTAATATAATCTAGGTTAATTAAGTTGAGATATAACATGATGACATGCTTGATGGCCTTAAAAGTATCTTTTCCTTCACACATCCAATCAAAAGTAGAATTATTATTTAGCATTATAGTGAGAGATTTTACCAAGATGGTGAAGCCAAGAATGAATCTTCTCACAAAGTTGATTCTCCCTAGGAAACTCTAGAGACTCTTTTTATGGTTTAAAATGGGAAGATATGTGATAGCCTTAACTTACTTTGGATCAATCATTAGTCCTTCTTTAGAAAAAATGTACCTAAGGAAGGCACCTTCATGTACTAAAAAGATGCATTTATTAAGGTTCAAATAAATTCTAAACTCTTGACACCTGTAAAAGAATTATTCCAAGTGATATAAATGATCCTCTGTGTACTTGGAAAAAATAATCATATCATCAAGTTAAACCAAGATGATCTTATTGATGAGATATTTGAATGCCATATCCATGGATCTCTAAAAGGTTGTGCTTATATTTATTAGGTTGAAAGACATGTATTGATATACATAGTTTTCCCACTTAGTGGTGAACATGGTCGTGTATCAGTCATACTCTTACACTTGAATATGTTTACAGATAAAATAACCATCTAGCAATGAAAATATTTCCATGCCTAGGACCGTTTGTAAGATTTTATCTATGGGTAGAAGAGGATAGTGGTCTTTGAGGGAAGCCTTATTTAGGTCCCTAAAGTCCCTGTAGAGATGTACATCCCCATTCTTCTTTCACATCACTACCAAGTTGGTGACTCATGAAGAGTGTTTGATTGGAATTTTTATATTGGTCTCATTGAATTTAGAGATATCTTTGTGCATCAATAGATATAGATTTACATTAATAGGTCTATATATTTGGTGCATGAGCTATGCACTAGGATCTAGATCAATTGTGTACTACAAAATACTTGGATTGAAACCTCTAATATCCTTGTATCTCCATGAAAATATGTCATCATATCTTCTATTGAATTAATGAAGCTTTGAATATCTAGTTTAGAGCATACCTTACTAACTTTAAGATCTTTTCCTTCTGAAATGTATATAGGTATAGAGATGCCTTCCTTGGCTATCATGCTACACCTCGCTCCTCTAAATTGGTCATTAAAATCAAAGATACCTTCTCAGGTGACTAGTCCCTTTGGAAATTTTTTTTCCTTTAGCTCAATGACCTATTCTTCATATTGGGCTTGTAGATACACCTAATTCATGGCACAAAACTCTACTTCATCCTAAAGGAAATTGATGTTTTTCCCATCACTTTTGAACACTTGCCAATTTTATGCTTTTTCAGGGATTACTCATCTGACCACTAGATTGACAAGTTATTTAGACTCTTTCATTATGTTTCATGGAATATTATATTTCACACCCATGGTTGTCATCCTATCTACATCTACATTTTATGTTGTTGGAATGGAGGTGATATTGAAAGCATCAAAACCTTATATCATATTGCATACTCTATGTTTATATGATTTTATCAGGATATTATTAGTCATGATCTATGCTTTGACTTAGTTTAAAACTAGTTTATTATCACCCAATGTTTGTAATACCTTGATCCCTTTCTTCTACACAATTGGAAGGCCTTAGGCTAGCATCTCATACTCAACAACATTGTCTATGTAATCAAACTATAGTTAATAAGTATGTAAGTATTATTATTTTTGGAGAGAGACTAGCATGGAACCAGATCATGCATGACTCTTTCTTCAAGAGCTATCAAATTACAACTACCACATACCTTCAAGATCCCTACGCACCTTCATGAGCTCAAGTAGCATGGCATTTTCTTTCAAGATGCAATATGTACCTAGTTCTATGTCCATGTTATCATATGGGTTACACTCAAAGATTTCACATGCCCATTCATCTAGTATATCATCTAGGTTTTCTTCTAATGGTGTCATGGTATCATGGAGCATTAGATCCTCTTCTTGGTTAAACATCACACAATTTTTCTCAACTAGGCCAGGAGTGTATGGCTCAATGTGGATCTTGAAGATAGGCTCTACCATGATGGTCGCTTTTGTCTCATATTTAGTTCTCATCATCATGTGTAACTAATCTAGAGATAAATATATTCCCATATTTACCATGAATTATAGAGAGGAAGATCAAGAAATAGGGGAGAAGTAGATGACTGTGATATCATATGTAATTAAAAGACTTGAGCAGGCATGCAATGTTAGATTCAAGTTCTTGATTACTCCTACAGCCTTCATGGTTATGTCATCAAGTTACAATACTCCCTTTAGAATGGGAGAATATTCAATTCATAATTTATCATAAATATTCTTTGGCATTATTGAGTTTCTCAGACTAGAGTCAATCATGCAATTGTGTACCAAGTGTTGGTCAATGATCAAAGAGACATAGAATGAGGGTGGTATATTTCTTATGTTGTGCAATATTGCTTCTTCTTTTGATTGGTATAATATTGTAGAAGTGGTGATCATTGGTTTGGATTTTTGACACTCTTGGAAGCCCTTTAATGAAACTTGAAGCAAATTCCATTAGGATGGAATCATAAATGCATCATACATTACGACATTGAGGCTAGTCTTCTTCATCTATTCTACTATGTTAAAAGGGGTCAAGGATCCCTTTGAATATGGTTTTGAGGGAACAAATTCTTTTGATTTCAATGCACTAGTTGGAGGTGGTCCCTCCTTTGGTGTAACTACCTCTAGGCATAAGGGTTGTGTGAGAACTCTAGATTGCCCACCTATGTGATTGATCTGGGTTAGGGAAGATGAGGGTACTATGACTAGAATGGCTTCTTATGTCACTCTCATTTTTAATATTATGTTGAAATCAACTGGGGTGCTTCCCCTACAAGGCACACTAGCCTATTTTATGTAACCAAAGTCTTCCTCTTACCAATTTAAAAAGGTAGACCCATCTTGTGGGTGAGCTGGTACTTGGATCTCTTTCATTTGTGGGGTTATGCCACTCATTTGTTCTTACAGTTGAGGCATGTATTGAACCATAAAATCTTGGTTCAATATCTCATTTTCACACACATCTTAATCATGTGGTTGGTTACATGGAAATCACCACTCAAAATCTTGTGTAAAATTTTTCATGATAGAATAAGACCTTTAGAGGTACTAGTAACACCATTTTTATGGGCATAGGGTGTTCTATTATAGGTGAGATGGTTTTACATTTGAACCCCACCTTGATAGGGATGCCTATTTAATGGGTATTTATATGTGTAAGGATGTTGGTGTTTGGGGTACTACTCTTGCTACCCTTTGAGGGAAACTCACTCATTCTCAAAATTTTGTAGTAGTGCCTTTACATCATACAACTCATTAGGAGTAGGGATGGCTAAAGAAGGTGGACTCAATCTAGTAAGAATATATTCTAGCATAGGCTACATAGTTTCTTGATTCAGAAGGGGTTATACAAATATATTTGTTTGGGGTTTGGGTGAAATCTTGCCTATTTGAATCAAATAATTCTCTACACACACAACTACCTCATAGGAATTAGGGAGATTTGTGCCTCCCATAGATTAAATCATCACTATTACATCACTCTTAAGAGCATTTAAGAAGTAAAATAATGCCATGTTACAATATGGCTTACACATAGCTAGGATTCTATTCAAAAACCTTTGGAATCTAGAGTTAAAGTCTACCATAGTCTCACGAGGTGCTCGCTTGATAGTAGTGAGCTACTCAATCAGGGACAAGTGATCAATCCAATCCTTAAACTACTAGAACTTTTTTCCAAGATCATCCTAATTGTAAATAGATTTTGGTGGTAATATTTAGTACCATTGAAGAGATTTTCCATTAAAGGAAAAATCTAGTATCTTGACCATGATGTTATCTTGGGTGACATGGTGTATCGTGTAGATATTTACAATGTCTTAGATATGCTCTATGAGAGAATTTGAATTTTTTATAGGTGTGGTAGGTTAATATTTTGAGGACTAATATTGGAATATCATCATACTACATCAAATTTAATGAACTGCCTCCATTTAAAGACACAAATGACTAATTTATTGGAAATATTATGAAAGAAATGAAGAATAAGCCTCCTCTAGGTGTAAAGGACCTTTCGTATGGAAGAGTGAAATGCAATCTAAGAAGCTATGAAATTTTTCCACATCTTAAAATATTGGGCAAAGATACTCTAACTCTCATTTTCCTATAAAGTACTAGAAGCTCATTAGAGTGAAAATCAATGCCTCTTATAGATGACCTTGTTCTTTGTGGCATGTGATTAGGGAACTAGTCTTTGTGAACCAGAGATACTTAGAATCACCAGGGACTCTTGATTAGTGCCTATTATACTTAATGGATTAATAAATAATTGATTATTTAGCTTCTTTGATTAGTCCCACTGAGCATTCTAGAAACTATTATCAATCAAAACATGCACCTATAGATGTTGTATAGAATGTGAAGCTTTGTGGTGGGGCATTGAGCATGAAGGCCTTACATGAGGTGTAACATTATAAGGTGTTTTGAATGGAAGTATTATCATGAAGATACATGTATGAGAATCAGTTGTCTCACCATAATAATGAAAATGTCCCTAAGGTGTGGGATTCTTTCACTCCTTATGATGAGTCTCTGGAAGAGTGTAGATTCCTTCTATTCTAAGCACACTTAGTTTAGGACCAACTCACAATCCTAAAGATCATAAAGGTAATCTATCACTAGCCTAAACCTAATACTAAGGGAAAAGGGAGAGAGAGAGAGTAATAAAGTTATAAAATAAATAAATGGTGATGCACCAAGAATAGGGAAAGCACTCATATTGCCATAAACATACTAAAATCTCTTAAGAATAAGACATTTCCACATAGGTTCTACCAAGGACAATCTAAATATGTAAGTGTTTAACATAGAGGCATAACAACATAGCACTACACTAAGATAAATTAAAAATGGTCCATAATTATCATCAACACAAACCTAAGTGCACATAGGATACAACCTGTAAGTGAGTTATATGTTCAATGAGGAGGTGTAGGGAATGGACAATAGAGAGAGGGTAAAACATTACCCATAGTCAAATATCAACAAATGAAAATAGCACATAGATCATTAAAAGAACATAAAGAGGTGAAATTAGTTCTCATTAACCTACAAGACTTAGCTAATACAAGTACTCGTGGAGGGAAAGTTTTAGTAGCGTGAGGCTACAAAAATGTGTTGACCCTTTTACAATGAAAGAACTAGGATTTTAGAGAAGATCAAGATATTTTTATAATTACTATGCCACTTAGGTGATGGGTAAAGCATTTAATCCATTTGAATCACTATGACCATGCTTCTTTAAGTCTATTTGATGATTGGACCTAGGTTGAGGGCAATATCACTTCTAGATACATGTGCATTGGGGAATGGAATATTTTCCTATCAGTATTAGAGGATGACATTAGATTAATCTCTAAGGTTAATTAGTCACTTTAATATTTAATTTTGACAGTACCTCAAGCTTCTCTCAACTACCTCCTATAGCCTTCATTAACTCTAAAAAACTCCTAACACATGGTGCTTTGATGGACTCTTAGGGAAAAATTTTGAATTTTTGGATATGAGTGGTATGGGTGTCATATGTGGATGGTTGGCACTTATTTTGGATATATAAAAACATCCTTATGCTTAATAAATCATAAGGATTCCATATGGTGATATCAAAATAAATGTTGAGGGTTGTGCCATTTAAGGGCACTAATATGAGATCCTAGATGTGGGCATGGAGCTATCTTGGATGGGTGTGAATAAAATTTTAAAGTAAATCATTTAGTGAGGTGAATATTCTAGGCATGCTAGGGTCTTTCCATAACTACTTCTTATGCCATCTCTTTCACCTAGTCATTTTAGAGTCTAGCAACATGTACTATAAATCTATGTGTGCATTTGACCCATAAATTGAAAAATATTGAAAAAATATATACATTGATATCCTTATGTTGGAATGAATTATTATTTCCCCACTAAAAATATCTTTACCTCTAGTTCAAGCCTGGGCACAGATGGGAGATGGTTGTGCTTCTTATACTTGAAGCATTTGGGACCTCAAAACTATGCTAACCTTCTATATGATCTTGGGAAGCCTCACATCAATCAAGGGGGTGAATTAGAAATTAAATGGTCCTATATTAATTTCTTTACTTTCTAAACCCATTTACTTCATTCAATCCTTAAAAACATTCAAATGACTCTTCTAGACTCATTTTGAACATTTGAATTTTCAAATTCTTGTTTTTAGAGGGAAAACTTGGAACCCCCTCAAAATGAACTCTTATGATTCCTAGTGACTAAAAATAAAATAAAAGGACCTAATTTTACCTAATAAGGTCCCTTAAACTCATGTACACCATATTTTAACCTTATTTTACCTTTTACTAACCATTACACAAAAATAATGCTTCTTAGCTTGATGCTCCTACATAATACTCCCCAAGAGGGAGAAAATGTTTTCAACCAAAATTATTTATCATATTAAAAAAAATTATTTTTGGGTCCTTCATGTTCACTTTCATGTTATTCTTTGTTTTTTTCTCCTTCGTGCTTGCCAAACTTTTACTTATCCTCTTCTTGGTCTTGTCTAGTTTCCTTATCCATGCATCTTTCATCTCTAGGAATTGTTACAACTAATGTAGCTCCTTATTTGTTTCATGTTACATATTTTCCAAGTAATTTTTATTTCCTTCATAATCAAATTCACTCAAATTTTTCCTATTACTCTTTCTTATGCTTCTTTCTTGATCTTCTTCGTTATTTTCACTTGGTTCTTGCTTGTCTAGTCAATTTTGCTTCTTATTCCTATGATTATCTTCTTCATTAGGATATAATGGAATATTTTTCACCTCATCCATTTTAATGTGATTATATACACTTTATTTTTATTCCTCTTTCATAAACTTATTAACATTTTAAGTCTTTGGTCTATCATCTTGCTCGCTATGCAAGAGTAACTTTTTGTTCCTTTTATTCTCATCATATTTCATCATGATTTGACCAATATTTGGACTCACATATGAATTTTTAGAAATGGAAAAATAATATTTATCTTTCCCAAATCAATATCTCACCTTATTGGCTTCTTCATACTCCATTTCCTTGCTTACTAGCTTTCTTGTTTGCATCTTTATGTGCACAACTCTTTGTGCTTCTTCTTGCTACTCCTCTCTTGATGTTTATTGGAGTTTATAATTTATATTTAACTATTTTAATTCACCTATTTGTATCATATTTGATGTACTAATCATTTATTCCAACATCTCTACCTCTTCTTGTAACTTTTGTGCATCAATCTCTTCATAGTCTTCATCAAACCTTGGTATACATTACTCTTCATTGTCTTCAACAACTTGTTCTTTGTCTTATCCTTGGATTCCTTAATTTTTGAGAGTCATATCAACATCCTCATGCTTCATACCATAATTTTAAGGAAATATTTTAGGTTATTCACCTTCATATTGCTTCTCTACACACTGATCCATCAATGCAATGGTTTCTATGTACAAAATATCTTGATCATTGGAATTAAATTCATATTCATCATGATCTACAACACTTAAAAACACATCCTAAAAACACTTATATTCATTTATACATTAATTTACTTATTTATATGATTTTACCTTCATATTATGGACTTGGTTAACTTGCACCATTTATTTGGATTGCTTTGTAGGCTTATCATCATCTTCAATATTCATACTCTTTTGGCATACATTTTCATCCTAATCCTCTTGTGCTATTATCATGATTTTCACCACCCATTTACTTCATTTTAGCTTCTTGGGCTTCCAATTTACTCTAATTTAATCTATTTCATGCTTTATACCTTTTCTCTCTACCATGCCAACTTGGTATACCTTGACATCTATTCTTTGTTTCCATACTTGTGTTTGCTTTCCACCTATACCTTTTCTTTGTTTTACCTCTTCTTTCTTCTCATCACCTACTTGTTTAATCCATTTAGGCCATACATATACATGCCCTTTTTTTCCTTTTTAGGGATGTCCTTTTTCATGTTTTATCTCAACCTACATATCATTGTTTTCCTCTTCACTTATGCAATCAGAATCAACATGTAAACATTCATTCACCTCCAATGGAAACTATTGCAATCTCATCTCTTCATTTATGTCTTCATGAATGACCTTAAAGTCTTCTTGGGTGACCTTCATGTTATCTTTGTACACCATCTCCATTATTTCATCTACTATACATGGCAATGCATCATAGTATTCTTCTATGTATTTAATTTAATCTTGTGGAATGCTCTCAATATTCAAAATTATGTATTCTTCATGAAGGTTTTTCTCTTTGTCATCTCATTGAAAATTAATGGGTGCCATTATCTTCCCATTATTAATCCAATTTGACACCTCATGCTTGTCCTTCATCATCCTTGTCTTCATACTTGAAAAAACAAACTCCAAAGAAATGTTAGTATATAAAACTAGATACCATATAGTCTCTTTGAATGTACATGACATAGATATTGTCCATCTTATCTTCTTTTCTTCACCCTCATATGCTCTTCTTGGCACTTATATCTTCTTATTTTTATCTTTAATGAGAAAACTCTTATATACCTATCTTTCTTATTTCTCAATTGATGACATTTATCTTATCATGCCTCTTTGGAATTCTCTCTCTTTCTTCTTCTCACTCTTTAAGACACCTTTCTTGTGCCTTCTTATTCTCACAAGTGACTATTGTGGCCACTTTACCTTTATCCTCATATAACCACCAGTCATTGGATTTATTTTTCTCTTATCAAATGAAACATGAGATATATCTTATCTACACCTTTCCCTATTTCTCTTCTTATGTCTGCCACTTATTTTTCTATATCCATCTCCTCTATTCTTCTTTCTTTTATACTCCTATGTAAACCTTTCTCTTAGAAAGTCTATTAAAATTTAATCTTAGACCTATATTTGGAATTTAATCTTCCTTTATTACTTTGTCTAGGACCTCTTATTATCCTCTTTGAATCTCTTTTGGAGTGTTTTTTCTTCCCTCTTCCCTCTTCTTCCTTTTGGAGCTTCAATGCTCTATTTTCTTCTCTCTCCTTTCTAGCCTTTTATTGACTAGATCATTTTCCTTATCAATAGAATTTGTAGATTTATCTCTCCTTAATATGGTATTCCTTTGTACTAACCTTAATTTATTAGACCTAAAACCTTCTATTCTCTATTAATACCCTATAATGAGTCATCTCATGCATATATCATGGTATTGTACATTCTTCTCAAAATAACAAAATGTAAATAGTTGAAAACACAATTTTAACCAAGCATACGTTCCCTTTATTTGATACAAAATGATGAATATATATTGGTGTAAGTCCTCATATACATCAAAATTTGAGTCTATACCTACAGGTCATGATTATTTACTATGGCTTGTCTTCCTATTCTACTTTGCATGACTTTATTTTCCTCTCCTTTTTCTCTTTAAGCTTGATGGTATCCTTTATTATTATATTAATTATAGTATTAAGGGATATTATTTGTTAAATTATACTATTTTTTTTTTCATTCACACTCATTCTTCATCTCATACAATTTATTCCCTATCATAACTTAATCTCTTCCTTCCACTAATTTTCACTAGGTAACCACCCTTAAGGTTTCAAGAGCCAATTATTGATATAGGATTTTATAATTCCATTTTTTTTTGAGTATTTTTTGAGATAAATTAATGATTAAATAATTATCTTATAACTATCCTTTTATCCTTAAACACTTTTGATCACCCAATATATCTTTCAAGGCATGTATAGGCTAGTAGCCTTTTTCTAGGCTTTAACCTTTATTTGACCAATTTGTTCCCTTTATGACAAGTATAATAAAATTTTTGGATACTATTTACCTTTTTTAAACTCCTCTTGATGTTTTAGTAACCCATTATAAATATATTACCACTTTCTATCCTTTCTTGACCTCTTATAGACCTAAAGTATCCCTCTCTTATAAATCAAGGGTCAAAAACTATACATATACTATCTATACAAGTATAAATATGTGTTAATCACTTTATTAATGTTAAAACCAACATAATTAACATGTTTCACCACATAATGATAGTTATAACACTTTTTACAAGCATAGCCCTAATTTTAGGGTTTCCTAGACCAGCATAAGGCTGAGGGCCTTCAAATATATATATATATATATATACACAAATATATATATATATATAGAGAGAGAGAGAGAGAGATTTATAATGGTTAAAGATACAAAATAAAATTAAAAAGATTTTTTTTTACTTATTTAAAATTTTTCAATAGGTATGAATTCTTAACTCAACAATTCCATGCTTAGACCATTAAATACCCAACTGATAGTGTGCATTTTTACTAAATTTGCATGGTTTTTGGCTATCTATTCCCTTTTCCATGTTAAATTACTCTAATTGGAACCTTATTGGTATTAATTCATGATCCTTAAATATTTAAATATTATCTCACAACATTCGTGCATATTTCCTAGACCATTTACCCTTCTTCTTGAGTATGGACTATGTAAACAATGGTAACATACATTCAAAATAGGATCTATGTTTTGTGAACAAATAGTAACAACTCTTATAGAGTTTATAGTGAAATACATACCCATATATATGTGATAAAAAATTATCAAATAAAACTCCAACTCTCCCATCAAAATTTCTCATTTTATTTACTTCTCTTGACCACTCAAAACAAATTATCTTTGATTATAGAATAGGGTAAGGCAGGGCAAGTCTATGTGTTATTTCTCAAAGATCCTCAATAATAATTGTTCCTTATATTTATATAAAAAAATTATTTTATATAAAAATTAAGAAACACCTTTAATTTCATTAAAACCTAATGTTTTTTACCATGGATTGAACTATGTAAACATAGTGGGCTCTTCCAAAGATTGTCTATTATCTTTTTACCATGTATTTGAACTCTAAGCCTAGTTATTTAGATTCCACTTCAAAATAATGTATTTTCACACACATTAATAACATATACCATATAAATTTCATAATAATAATCACAAAGACATCAAATTACCTTACTCAAGAAATTCATATGCAAGAAACATGACCTATGGACAAAATTGACATACTCTCTGGGTTCTCATTTTTGAATCACTTTATCAAATATGTTAGGGTGAATTTGAGATTTGTACATATTTTACCAATGATACCCTAAATAAAAACTCAATAAACTTATAAAAACAAACCCATTCTCATTATTGACTATAATCTACAATCCTCTGGTTTAATCTGCACTCTTTGTCAACCTACAACTTAACACATAGGGAGTCTATGCATATGGAAGCTTCAAGGCTGACCTAAAATAATGTGAACACATATGAAGATCAATCCAATATATTTATATGTAAATAACACATAAATAACATTATCTTTATTATTTTATTCAACTTCTCTTTACAACATAGTCTATCAATGGACTTTGACAACTGTCCTTGAGAGGATTCTTGCAACCTTTATACATTGTTCCCCATTTTTCATTCCTAGAGAATTATTACCTCTATCTTTCCCCTCTCATATTACTTATAACCTCTTAAAAAATTAATTTTACCCTATATTTAAATGTAAAATCTTGGGTTGGATATACCAACCTCTTTTTCACAAGTACCTCCAACGTACAAGGGTGTTTAATATTTATTTTTGCTTGTTCCTATCTCAATGACTTATGATTATATAAGGTCCTATATTATTTTCTTGACTTTATAAACCTAATTAGTTCATATAATACTTATAAATATTCAAATAAATATTTTAGACTCATTTTGAACATTTTAATTTTCAAATTCTTGGTTTTAGAGGGAAAACTCCAAACCCCCTCAAAACTAACTCTTATGATTCCTAGTGACTCCAAATGGACTCCAAGGACCTAATTGGACCTAATAAAGTCCATTAAACACATGGAAACCATAATTTTACCTTTTATTGATGATTAAACAAAAATAGTGCTTCTTGTCTTGATGCTTCTACATCATAATGTCAGAGTGAATTCAGAATAATGGTATACATGTCAAAATAGCCTAGTTTTTGCTCGAAAAGGGAGTTTCATGGGTTTATATGGAATTGAAGAGCCTAATTTTATGTTAAAATTCCTTAATTTTTTATTTTGGTTTTATATATGTCATATCCATGAGTTTTAATCTTTGATATGTCTTAAAAGTTTAAAACTTACTTCTTTTCCTTCATTACCCTCTTCAAAATCTCACCAAGGTAGTTTTCAAGTGGTCCTTACAAATAGAGGAGGGAAAATTGGCTCATAATTTTTATTAAAAATTAAGGGGTACTATTTATATTAATATTTTTATCATTGGTTGTCATAATCATCTCTTCTACTTTATGAACAATTGTTAAGACCCTAGGGTGGTCTAAAATTGCTTAAAAACTCCACAGGCTTGTTTTCTTCTTTGAAATGGAAGTCTAAAACAAGTTTAATGCATAATGTAAATTAATTTATATGTTTACCATCTATTAAATCATATCAAAATTTTATCTAGGCCACACTTTGTATGTTTTAGTTCATTTGGAAAATAAAACTTCATTTTTACATATGTTACAAGGTAACTGTCATTATTTATCGATGTTTTAGGGTTATTACTGATTAGAGTATAATTATTCAGATAATATATCATGTTTTAATCCTATATAAGTCTCTAAAACTAAAATTAAATTCTTAATTATCTCTCTAATATCATCTTTTATAAGCAAAAAATAACATTCTCAAACCTTGAGGCCTGTGTGTAGACTATCTACATAAGAGTAGTTATAAAGGGTTTATTACTACAATATAAAAGTTATTTTGATGTAATAAATTAATTATAGTTTGAATTAGATGATAAAAAAAAATTATCATGATTAAATTGGTTAATTTTTATGTCATAAAGAGGCCTAAAGGATTAGAATGCAAACCTACAAGTCTGTAGACCTGTAGGTCTACATTTAATAGGAAATGGGGTGAAATAACTATGAGAATAGAGTTGAATAGCTAATTCAAAGTAAATATAGTGTCCATATATTTGGATATGATTTTAAATACCACTAAATAAGGTGTGATGGTAGATCTCAAGCTCAAGACACCCCACTTAAAATTATAGCCAAGGATTATGTATAGGCCTGCTAAGCATATAGGTGAACTAAGGAGACAATCTTAGATTATAAAGTGTTTCAAGGTGGTCTCAACCACATGAATTAGGTTATGAGATTGTTTTTTTTATTCAACACTAATATGTTACCAAAATGTTTGATCAAGGAGGTAGTTTACATTACATCTCAAAAACCATGCTCTCTAGGACTTAAGGTACCATTATTAAGCCTAACTACATAGACTCTCACCAGAGTTTTGTGAGAAAAGGAATATAACCATCATGGAAATATTAGTGATAAATTGGTAAATAAGCAATGTAAGTTTTATTTAAGTTTATTTAAGATGAATAATGACTCTCATAAGAGAAAGAGGTCTAACTAGTCTTAATATGACTAATTACCCATATATAGGCCTGTATATCATGATGAAAAAGACTTCATTGATATGAGATAATGAATGTAACAACCCTATTGGGTTATACTAGAAAAATGTGCATTTTTTAAATTAATAAACCAAAAATATTTTTCACCATGGGAATCTAGGTAGTGATCATACAAAATACTCTTAAGTGTGATAACTGTAAATAAGAATGTAACATATAACACTCATTGATCATAATTAATATATGAAAATGCATCATGTTACAATGTTATAAATTAATCACAAATATTCATCCACTACTGTCAATCCACATTAAATAGGCAATTAAAATTTTATATGATAATATTTTCAATAATCAATACAATATATAATATATAAAAAAATAAGATATAAGGCTCCCTAGATCATGCGTTCCTGATCTCTTTAGTATCTATGGCAATCTTAAGAGTCATCTCAAAATTAGTACTATTATGGGGAGGGAGAGAATCATTTGATTTCATTTCCACACCAACCATGGACCAATGATATCATGTATTAATACCATTACGGAATGACCCTCCATTCATAGATGAGTAGATAGTGATGTTGTGGGAATCCAGAGAAACAAACAAGAACCTATATGTTGTATGATTTATAAAACTAAACATTTAGTGTATCATAGAAAACTTGTTTTATTTAAATATATCACACAAAAAACTTAAATCATACTAATGAAATGATGATGTTTTAATAAAAATAATTTAACACCAAGATTCATTCATTTTACATCCTAATGACACTCATATCACATAGTATACTAAACATATGAGTAATCAAATCATACATTTACATCATCAAATGTATGAATTAATATTTCATTATTATCTATCCATACTAGAAATAATGACTATAATTTATACCACCAAAGTAAAATAAACATTTAACTATAGATTCCAACCACCATAATTAGTTACCAAACATACTACAACCCATGATAACCCATAATACCATAGTCTAGTATTCTAAGACATGACTACTAGTTTTTGACAATCAGTCATATAAAGTAGTCATAAGTACATGGAAACATAAGCTTCTATTCAAGCAACTAAAAATAGAAAAATAAGTCATAACTTACATAAAATTGTGTCCTATCATTCGTTACACTCTAAAATATTATATGCATGCATACAAAAATCCCTACTAACTATCACAAAACATGTTATTTCTATTAATAAACAACACACATACATTTAATCAGTCAAATGTAAATGTGAGTTTATACATAACATTTATAGTATGGGCCATTTGGGTGTAACATACATTTATAATTTATTACTCTATGACATCATATAATATCATAGTTTACAACTACATAGTTAGACATAACCAAACTTACGATTCAACAATCAAAAGTCTCATAAACCGAAAAGATAGACAAAGAAGTACAAATTATACCAACTAGGTATATCTCTATCTTAGACTAAATAATTTACATTGTGTAAGTAGATACAAGAATATAACAAAAGTAGTAACAACATAGTCCACTAATTTTATGTACATAACACTTATTTATAAGTATTCAGATAACTAGATTATACCATAATCCTTCATTTAAACAACTTAATTCCATTCCTATGAAATTGTCTTCAAATGGTTATAGTTTTAGTTATTTAGAAACCTTATGAATCATTTATCTATTAATCTAGATATAGGTATATTTCATATAAATGAGTGTGTGTGTGTGTGTGTGTATATATATATATGGGATTACTCAAATGATATGAAAACACTATATCAAATTTCAATCATATCTCTTAATCAATAACTCCCTATGTTTTCAAAAATCCCTAATAATCTCATGTTCACAAATTTTTTTATGATTTACAAGGGGATTCAAAATTATAAAATTCCTTCATAGTGTTATCCCTAATTAAAATAGGTTTCCCATTTGTTATTATATATATCCAAGAGACTTAGGGGTATAAAAATTAGTATATCCATTTATGTTATACTCTCCTAATAACTCCTATAACATCAAGTGGAGATGTTTCCTTTAAGTATAAATGCATACTCAATAATTATGAGAATATGGTTAAGTGATATTATAAGTCTTTTTTATGGTTCCCCATCAAATATTTGTTCAATATAAACTTTTTCATAGTTATAATATTATATCCACCCATTTATATCATAACAAGCCATCACCTTCAAAACACGACTCAATTATGAATCACTATTCACTTTTATTATCTATTATTTCCCTATTTACTAGCATTTCTAGCATTATATCTTCCATATGTATTAAATCTTCTCTCTAAAATATTGAGTGTATTTTTAGCATAAAAATCTTATAATTTTTTTAACTATATACAAGAATATATGCATGGTCCTATTGCATGGCTAACTATAATATATAACCATCCAAGAGCTTACATGATGTTTAAAGATAAAACATAGAGAGTACTTGGGCTAGAAATGCAACTTAGTTTTAAACTAAAATACCAAAATTTGAGGCAAAAAAATAAAGTTCCATCCAAAATTCAATCTTCTATTAAATAGGAAACATAGTTTTCTTCATACATTTACCAATTATTTCACAACCGGAATATATGGATCATTTCAACATTGATTACAAAATATATATGTCTTACACAGAGCTTTTATGTTTAGGAATATACATATGTAGAATATACAAATAATTTAAATCATGGTAACACTAATGGCATTTTAAGTCACTATAATTATAGATAAATCACTGCACTATGAAATACAAGTTGCCCCTCTAATTCCTATAAGTAACAAAAGGATATGAATCATAACTAGTAGATAGAGGAAAATATTAAGCAAATCCTATTATTATTAATCAATTCCTAAGAAATTCGTTATGTGATGCTACTATATAGACAAATATACTAAGTCACTAAATTTACTAATAGTTTAAGCTAATTTCAAAGTGTTCTTAGCAAAGACCATTTAATATCTAACTAAATGCTTGATTATGATTATTCCTTCCTATTTTATATTTGTGTTTGTATTTGGATGCTAAGTAATTCCATCTAATTTACTTTCCTCATTTTTCATTATCAAAATTAATGGTCTTAATGTTAATTCTAGATCTCATGAATTACTATCATAAATTATTACATGGTACTTCACTAAAGTGAATCACTGCAATTTACTATTTATCTATTTCATTATACAAGATATCTACCTAACTAATATTTATCTTTATTTATACATTATATAATCATTTTTTATATAGAAAAAATATGTTTTATAAGGTATTCAGGTGGTTAAATAGCAGATAAATAAAGATGAGTAATCATTGCCTTATTGCATGAGTAATGTCCAACATAGAATATATGGTCTAGTAATTTTCTAAATCCATATCCAAATAGTAAACATAGTATATCCTACTCATCACTATACTCATGATTTACTAAAATAAATTGTCTATTTTTTTAAATATTAACAAATTGATAACATATGAATTTTGTTTCATTTCTACCTTATCCAACCTATCAAGGAAATGGTCTCAATAGGTAACACAACATGTATGAATCTTAATACATCATAAACTTGGAAATATAAGTGGCATGTATCTTCATCTTCTCCACCTTTCATTCGAAATATATAGTCTATGTCATTTTACTTACTTCTTTACACCTTTTACTTCACTCCATCATAATACCATGCCATATACCTCCCCTCACTTAAAATAATCTCATTCCTTTAAATATTATTTTTCCATGCATAACTTCATCATCATTTTAGTTTCATATCAATTTAATTTATTAAAATTGAGCTTTAATAAATTTCATAATTCATGCAAAAATCCATTTTATTAACATATCATTTTGATATTTTATTTTAATTTTTTAAGTCATACATGTTTATTTTATTTTTGTTCAAGACTAAGTTAATTTCCACTGAGGCCCTCTTAATTCATGATTAATTGCTTTCCAACCCCAATAGATCCATGCATTGGTATTTGGAACATAAGTTAGCATTATATTTGATAATTAAATTTCCTTAATTTAATTTTAATAATTAATTATCTCTTTAAAAGATAAATCAAACCAAATTAATAATTCCATTCATAGCATAAGAGTAATTCCACTTACATTTAATATTTTATCTAATGGTTAATGTCTTAGGATATTAATGCAACTATTAGCATTAAATTAAAAAGGTTAACTACCTTTTAAATTTGAATAGTAACATGACCATGGAGAAATAAATGACCAACTTTTGACTACAAAGAGAATACTATTGTAAACTATAATATTTCATCACACACATAGATATCATAATAATGATAGAATTGTCATCATCTAGTCATAGATTTAATAATAATGTCTTGACTATTTATTATACATAAAGGCATCAAATTAATACAATGATATTTATTGAATATCATTTAAGCTAGTCACTATGTTAGATGACTGGATTGGTGTAAAAATCAATAACATGATCATAACATAAGTATATTAACACATAAAAACAAACTGTCTATTTAAATCAAACAAGGATTTAAATAATTTATTCTATTGTGGTGTGTGTTGGGTTACTAGTAGTTCCTCTATCATCTACCAATCATGCCATCTACACCATCCTCTCTAATGATGTTCTCCTTTTATCATGATCTAAGAGTAGAATCAATCTTACATCCAATTTACAACAAGTTGGTAGTTATTCTGTGTCATCATATATATATATATATATATATACACATATATATATATATACATATATATATATATATATATATATATATATATATATATAACTAATAATGCATAACTAAAAAATATACTTCCATAATATATATAAATAAGAAAATAAAATCATCACATAATTAATCCACTATGCAAACTAATCAGTGTATCACTATCCCATTACCAATATTTGTCATAAATATCAATCAAAGTAATAAAAATCCAATGATAAACATAATAATATATGGATTCAAAGTTTATAAAACTTAGGATGAAATTAGGATGTAACATCCTTCCCCCCTAAAATTCGTCATCATCTCGATAAAACTTATTCAAATAGTATTTTAAAATAATAAATAGATTTTGATAGAATAAAAACATAGTATCTAGTATCAAATCCTAAAACCAAATATGGAAATAGCCTGTAGAATACAACATAGTCCTCCAAAGTACCACTATCCTTAGAGTATTGGTCCCATAATACCTTGCACCATGAGAATTATCTATTATGCAATTGAAGTTTGTGAGTGTAAATTAGTCTAATAAGTTCTTTCATGACCTTTATCGGGTCTAGAACTATGAAGACAAGCCTATTCTATATTGGTAAAAGTTTCACTAACTTCCCAAAAGCACATGGTGTCATCATAACAAAAACAAATGGCCATGGAGAGTTCCATAAAACTTTCCATTCCCTCAGTGCATCTCTCCAACCTAGAGAGTGTTTTTCTCATCTCAGAGACATGTGTTTAGGGAACCTAGCAAGAATGATGTTTATAAATTAATACTATCACTACTCTACATAGTTTTTTATAACTATAACATGTCAATACTATCACTACTCCACAAAGCTCCTGACAAGTATAATGATGAATAAGAACTAGAAATACTACATTTATAATGTATATAAAATTATGGAATAATCATTCCACCGTAAATATGTGTATGGTAATATGACTACATTTGACAAATTCATCTATCAAATCCTAGATTTGACAAGTCTATCTATCCTATCCAAACTCAGTAACTACTTATTCAATATGAGGATAAGTAATATCCACTCCTATCACTTAGAAATAATGTTCCTAATTAAACACTCCTCTTTTAGGTCTACATGACCTAATGATCTCCAAAATTTCAATAATTTCAATGAATCATAATTCTACATTAATAGATCATAAAAAGCAATACTATAAAATAAATAATTCTAGATGTACCAACATTAATATAAGAAAAATCATACAATCATTTTGTAATTACATTAATTTACCACTAGCCAAACATAGCTAGTATCATATTTCACATCTTAACCTATTGTGTTATATTCATAGTTAAGAGGAAATAATCTTAAAATTATCATAAAATACAAAGGCCAAGGATCACACCATCCTTTAAACCTTTTAAAGGAACAAGCAAGACAATGTCTCCCTACTTGCTTAACTAGAACATGACAAGTTACAAACTTATCTCAGCCCTTAGATTGATAAGATGTTCCATACATCATATACCCTACTCACTCCAAGATAAAGGTACATAAATAACTCTTCAAAATGACATGCTTCAAAAGGTAATAATATAAATATAAAAAAAGGTATATAATAACATAATAATTATAAACAAATAGAATTAATATAAATTCAAGGTTTACCATTCCTCATGGTCAAGTTCAAAAGTTAGATAAACTAGTGACTCTAAAAATCACAAATGGAAAGTAGAAAACTAACATCTCCAAAAAATAATTCCTAAATACCCTCACATGGTAAAAGGAACATAGAAACCCAAGTTTCTAAATCACTATTTAGTTACCAACTTGTCAATGTAGTATCATAACCTACTTCTAAAACCAAAATGAAAATACTAATCCACATAAACAAACTCCTAACACAAAGGAATTATCAACAAAGACTTCTACACTTAACTAAAACAAAATTTCAACCACACTAGGTGGTACGAAACTAAAAATGGTCTTATAAAATTTCCCACTCCTAGGATTTGTGTATATAAGACATAAAACTAATTAATATATACTTAAGTGCGAAGCACTCCATGCTTTTTAAAACACTGACAACAAAAAATGCTAATGGTGAAGGTGATTTGATTACAAAGAAATATGTAATAATACTTGAGGTGTTTAATCTAGAAGTTAAAGAATATGGTAGTGAAGTCTTGTTCACAACTCATGAACTATGATATGTACTTACCTACCCAAACACCTTATATAACCATCACCAATGAGACACTTTATAAACCAACCCTTTAAAAACTCTAGGGGGTATAAATGCTCTTAAGGTACACACTCAATGTACCACACACGCATTCATAATTCTCCTTTCTAATAAATCAAGAGATATGAAAATTCTAATAGACTCATTAGTTCCTAGATTTTCATCCTTCACTCCAATACCACATATAACAACCCCACTAGATACTAACTAGAAAAACATGCATTTTTTTAAACACATAAACTACAAATAGATTTCACTATGATAATATAGGCAGTGATCATATAAAATAATCTAAGTTTGATAACTATAATTAAGCACATGACATCTAATAATCACTGATCACAATCAATATATGAAAATTCATCATAATAAAATGTTATAAAGCAATAAAAAATATCCATCCACTACTAATATTATAAATATCCACTTTTATCAATCCACATTAAATAGGCCATTACAATTTTACATAATAATATTTATATAAAACGTACAAAAATAAGATACAAGTCTCCCTATAGCATGATTCTTGATCTCTCTAGTATCTATGGTAATCTCAAGAGTCATCTCAAAATTAGTACTATTATAGGGAGGGATATCATCATTTGAGCACTTTTCCACACCAATAATAGACCAATGATCCCCCACACTAATCCCATCAGGGAGTGGCCTTCCCTTCATGGATGAGTATATAGCGATGGTATGGAAATCTAGATAAACAAACAAGTACTCATGTGTTGTATGATTTCTAAAACTAAATATGTAGTATATCATAGAAAATTTGTTCTATTGAAAGAACTCACACAAACATGTAAATCATACTTATGAAATGATAATGTCTCACTAATCATAATTTAACCCTAAGATTTAGTAATTTTATATCTTATTGACACACATATCACGCAACATATTAAACATAGGAGTAATCAAAGCATACATTTACTCTGTCAAATGTATGAATGAATCTTTGATTATTATCTATCCATACTAGAAATAATTAATACATTTTATACCACCTGGGTAAAATACACATTCTACTACAAATTTCAATCACTAAAATTAGTTCCAAAACATACTACACCCCATGATAACCCATAATACCATATTATAGTATTCTAGGACATATCTACTAATTTTGCACAATCAGTCATATGAAGTAGTCATAAATACATGGAAACATAAACTTCTATTCAAGCAACTAAAAATAGTAAATCAAGTCATAATTTACATAACATTCTATACTATCATTCATTGTACTCTAAAAGGCTGCAAGCATGGATACATAATGCCCTAATAACTACCACAAAATATGTTTCTCATTGTAATAACCAACATGTATACATTTAATCAGTCAATTATAAATGTGAGTCTAGTCATAATAATTATAGTATGCACCATCTGAGTGTAACATACATTTATACTATAGTACTCTATGCCATTTCATAATATCATAGTTCACAACTACATAATTACACATAACCAAAATTATGATTCAAGAATCGAAAGTCTCATAAACCTAAAAGATAGGCAAAAAAGATTATACCAACCTCGTATATATTAGGCTTAGACTACATAAGCTACACTTTATAAGTAGATACAAGTATATAGCACAAATAGTAATAATAGAGTCTACCAATTTTATGTACAAACCACTTACTTACAAGCAGTCATATAAGTAGTTTATAAAATAATCCTGCATTTAAATAACCTAATTATGTTCCTATGAAATTGTCTTCAAATGGTTATAGTTTCAATTCCTCAAACACCTTATGACTCATTTGTCTATAAATCTAGCTATAGGTATATTTACTATAAATGAGTACTTTTATATATATATATGGGATTAATCAAATGATATGAAAATACTATATCAATGTTCATTCATATATCTTAATCAAAAACTACCTATGTTTTCAAGAATCCCTAAAACTCTTATGTTTATTATTTTTTTGATGATTTACAAGGTAATTCAATATTGTAAAATTCTTTCATAGTTTATCCCTAATTAAAATAGGTTTCCCATTTGTTTTATATCTATCCAAGAGACTCAGAGTCACACAAATTGGTATATCCATATATGTTATACTCTCCTAATATCTCCTATAACATCGGGTGGAAATGTTTCCTTTAAGTATAATTGCATACTCAACAATGTATGAGAATATGGTTAAATAATATTAAAATTATTTTTATGCTTCCCTATCAAATGTTTGTTAAATATAATATTATCATAGTTTTAGTAGTATGTTCAACCATTTCTATGATAGTGATCCATTACCTTTACCACATGGCTCAATTACGAATCTCTCTTCACTTTTATTATATATTATTTCCTTATATACTAGCATTTCCAGCATTATATGTTTCATATATATTATATCTTCTCTCTTAAATATTGCTTGTATTTTTATCATAAAAATATTATAATTTTTTTAAATATATACTACAATATAATGCATGGTCCTATTACATGGATAACTATAATATTTAACCACCCAAGAGCTTAAATGTTGTTCAAAGCTAAAACATAGAGAGTATTTGGGTTGGCAACGTAACTTGGTTTCAAGACACAATATGGAAATTTGAGGAAAAAAAATAAATTTCCACCCAACCTTCAATATTGTACTAAAGAGGAAACAGAGTTTCATTCATACATTTACCAATTCTTTCAAAACTAAAATATACAGAGCATTCCAACATTGATTGCAAAAAATTTGTCTTACATAGAGCTTTTACACACACACACACACACACACACACACACACACACACACACACACACACACACACACACACACACACACACACACACACACACACACACACACACACACACACACACACACACACACACACACACACACACACACACACACACACACACATATATATGTATAATATATAGATATTTTAAATCATTATAAAACCTAATGGTATTTTAATTCATTTCAATTATGGATAAATTGTCTCACTATGAAATATAAGTCACCCCTCTAATTCATTTAACTAGTAGAAGAATATGAAACATAACTAGAAGATAAAGGAACATATCAAGAAAATAGCCCCTCTATTTGTATTTAGATGCTCAGTGAATCCATTTAATTTATTTCCCTCATTTTCCATTTTTAAAATTAATGGTTTTAAATTTAGTTTTAGAGATTTTGTATCACCTTAATAAATTATTACATGGTATTGCACTAAAATGAATCACTGCAGTTCACTATTTGGCTATTTCATTATATAGGATATATATCTAACCATTATTTATCTATATTTATACAATATATAATCATTGTTTATATAAAATAAATATGCTTTGTAAGGTATTTAGGTGGGAAAATAGTAGATAAATAAATATGTGTAATCATTACTTTATTACAGAGTGTTATCTAACATAAAATATATAGTTTGGAATTTTTCTAAATCCACATCCAAATAGTAAACTTAGTTGATCTTATACATCACTATACTCATAATTTACTTAAATTATTTTCATATTTCTTTTTTAATTAAAAAAATGATAACATAAGAATTTCATTTCATTTATACCTTATCCAGTCTATCAAATAAACATTCTTAATAGATAACACAACTTGTAGGAATCTTAATGCATCACAAACCTGGCAATAAAAGTGGCATGCCTCTTATTTTTCTCCACCTTTCATTCCAAATATGTTTTCTATGTCATTTTAATTTATTATTTCCACCTTCTCCTTCACTATATCACTGCACCATAGCATACTCCTCCCTTCACTTAAAATAATCTAATTCTCTTAAATATTATTTTTCCATGCATAACTTTGCTCCTATTTTAGTTTTCTATCAATTTCATCAACTAAACTTGAGATTTCATAAATTTCATAATTCATGCAAAAATCCATTTTATTAACATATCCTTTTGAGATTTATTATTATTTTTAATTATTTCATGTTTTATTTTCTTTTTTTTCAAGCTAAGTTTAATTTCTATTTAGACCCTCTTAAGTCATGATTAATTACCTTCAAATCCCAATGGATATATGCATTTGCATTTAGAACTTAAGTTAGCATTATCTTTGATAATTTAATTTACTTAATTTAATTTTAATAGGTGATTATATCTTTAAAATATAAATCAAACCAAATTAATAATTATATTCATATCATAAGACTAATGCCACTTACATTTAAATCTTTTAGCTAATGGTTAATTTCCTAAGATATTAATGAAACTATTGGCATTAACTTAAAAAGGTTAACTACTTTTTAAACTTTAATAGTAATGTGACCATGGAGAAACCAATGACCAATTTCTAACCACAAAGAGAATCCTATTATATAATATAACATTTCATCACACACTGAGATGTTATAATAATGCTAGAGTTGTCATCATCTAGTCATAGATTTAATACTAATGTCTTTACTAGTTCTTATACATAAAGACATTAAATTAAGACAATGATAATTACTAAATATTTTTTAAGGTAGTCAATATGTTAGATGAATATACTAGTGTAAACATTGTAAACATGATCATATCAGAGGAATATTAGCATACAAAAACAAACAAACTATCTAAATAAAACAAGGAGTTAAACAATTTATTTTACTGTTTTGTGTGTTGGGATACTAGCAGTTCCTCTATCATCCCCTAATCATCCCATCTATGCCATAATATCTTAGGATGATCTCCCTCTATCATGATTTAAGGGTATAATAAATAATTTATCCACATCATGACAATTAGGTAGTTAGTTCAATTCATCATATATATCAAAATCTAATGATGCATAACTAACAAATATACCTCCACAATGTATAGAAATAATAAAGTACAGCTATCACATAATTAATCCATTATGGAAACTAATAATCATATCAATATCCCATTACTAGTATATGTCATAAAGCTAAATCAAAGTAATAAAAAACTAATGATAACCATAATAATCTATGGATTGAAAGGTTATAAAACTTAGAGTGAAATCAAGATGTAACATCAAATAATCTTGTAGAGGACTAAGAAGGAACATCAAGATAACCTTCCATGGATACTTTGACATTAGTTACAATAATAACTCCATAGATTTATTCAAAGTGACATGATAATTAGGTTAATAAACTACCATCTAAAATAGTTATGAAGGTTTCAATAGAGATCTGAGGAGGTTTTGACCTGTTTTAAGAGTTTCAACTTAAGGATAAGGCATGAAGTGGTGGTATAACAACCAACCTTATAGGATGGCATGATGAATTTAGAAATAAAATCCATGAGAATTATAAAAAAAAAAGTTACAAATAGACCATTCACCACACTTCAAATAAGTTATGGTTTTTAGCATATCTTAATGTAAAAGTCAATCTTTTGACCTCATGTTGCAAACCATTTAATGATTAAGGTTATACATATTTTAAGACAAATCAAGATGAGATGAGATCAATGGAGGAATTAATGAAATTTTTTTATTAGTTTAACTAAAACTCACTCTCCCTTTTCTATATATAGGTGTAAAAGAGTATAATATGCACCTACAACAATCATCCATTAGGCTACTTAAAGAAGCATCGTGTTGAATCATAGAGGTAGAAATTTTTCAAGTTTAATGTCCTAAATGATATCAATGATATTTGGGTATATTTGGAGCATAAGTTAAGTGGATTTAATTTTAATCTATATTCAAGTACAAAATGTGTACCTATAGCCATGACTTTTTTTCTAAGTCATTGAGGATTCTATTCAAGATGAACTTGTCTCCAAGAGCAATAAGTTGCATGAGATGGATATGATGGATGAGTTGAGTATAGATAGTGGATTGAATAATATATATTGAGGAAAAATGGATATCACTAACCAAATAAATTAAAATTAACATTTATAGGTCTAAAATTAACTATAAAATATGTACCTATACCCATGTTATATCAAAGTCAATTAGGATGGCTTAGATGTTATCACATGAAGATATGTGTGTGAGAGGAGGAAGTTATATTGTCACACTTTAATGAGGTTTTATGAGGTAATATAGGTATATGTATACCTCTTAAATGTTCCTAATTTTATTCAACTTCTTCCCTCAAGTCTAAGAACTCCAAAAAACACCACTTATAACTCAACCTAACTGAGCTTGAAGGACATAGATGTGAAAGAGTACAATGATGAGATTGAAATTTGAATGGATAGTTAATTAAATATAATTTTTTAAAGTTTAAAATAAGGTCATAAATATTTATTCAAATTAATTAGCTTCTCAAAGGCTAATTACAATCCTAGTGAACCTACAATCAAGCAAGGTGAAGATAGAGTTAGCCTGTGTGTTAAGTGCATGAGAATTCTTGTGTGAGAGGAAAATTGAGTTCAGTGTATTTTCACAAGGTGATAGGGAGTTTTTAATAGTATATAAATGACCTACCAAATGTTTTATTATATTCACTTTCACCAAATAGGCGAAGGAGACACCCATATCACCTTTCTAGTATAATACCCTATAGGCAATATTTCTTAGAGTGAGAAGTTGGAGAGAGGTCACACTTGTGATAGTATAGATAGTGTTATAATGGTGTTGGATGAGTTATTAGAGAATATCAAGGAGTGTAATCCATTTCCATTATAATTTTATATAAATACCATACTCATAAAGGATAGGGCTCATACTAGACAAACATAGTCTTTTAGAGACCTACAGGTCCAGTCATAAGCATAGTGAAGAGAGTGTCTTTCTCACTAGATTTGAATGTATAACAATGGAAAGGGAGTGGATATGAAATTATGAAGATATCCATAAATTTTTTATCCTATGAATGAGGAGATAAATCTAATGAATATACCTCTAAGGTCAACATATACATTTTGCATAAAAACTCTTATGGTGAGAATTTAATGTTTCAAACCTATTTAGAAGGTGAGTATTTTGGAACATCATGATTATTATTCTAATGGATCATATAAAATTTTTTTTATATTCAAATTATTTTTGAGGTCTCAAGACCCAAAATAAGATTCCTTGGCTTTTATACATAGTCACCCCATCCCTAGAGGCCATTTTGTAGAGATATACTTATTATAGGAGTTGATAGATGTTTGAAGTTTCTTGAGGTGCTGGAAGGGGTTATATGATTTTTAAAAATGGCATTACCTTGGTACATGGGTCATACAACCATATGAATAATAAAAAAGAAGATAAAGAAACCTATTTTTATTGAGAAAAAGTTTGAAGAGGTCATTTGTTTACTCAGAACATGCATTAGGTTTTTCATGGGAACTCAAGACCATAGGGGATGTTATAGGGGTACCCTTGCTAAAAATTACTGGCATTAATTTTTAGAATAGACCCCTATGCTTTATGAACCATTACTAAGACCATAAGCCTCTCTAAACCCTATAACTGACCTGATGAAGAAAATATGATTTTTAATTCCTTTAGATTACATTATTTGACCTCAAAATTATCTTAATGACATTCAAAACTCTCGTAATATCTACTTCAATGTGTTTTTTCACATGTGCAGGTATACTACCATACAATACAGGGCAAAATATGTAGTTTAAATCTTGTTTATGAGGGTATAAGCTGCAAAGTTATCTTTAAACCATTTTTATAGAATTATGGGGGATTGAGAAAGCTTACATAATCATTAAAACTATTATATAGGTCCCTCAAGTTTTTATACAATCCCTTCAAGTTGGCCACTTGGTCAAAACGTGAGAAAACTCAGTTTTTCAAGCCAAGAATCAATGGCAAAAGCCTATGAGTGTAATAAAAAACATAAATATCAAAGAATGAGTTTTTAAAAGGTTTTAAAGGTAACAAAAGGTCATGCTCAACCACCAAAACTTGTAAGTTTCATGAAAAACATATCAAATTACCCCCTAAGCATACACAAGCATCTAAGCTTGTTAATGGCCATTTCATGGTTTTCCCATCTACACAAGGACCTATAAATTGAAATTTGGAATGGAGGATGATATTATTCAAGGTAAAGTGAATCAGACACTTCTTAGAGGTTTCACATGTGTGGGTAGCCATTTGAGCCAAATCTCTAATTTAAGGCCTATTTGGAAAGAGAAATGGCATAAAAGAGATACTTACACTTGGATTTGGAACCTAAAACTTGGTATGTATATATAAGGGGATAGAGGGTCTTAAAAATGTGTTTATTTTTATATTATAGACCATAATACTTATCAATATGAGATTTACCTATTTTTAGGGTTACAAGGAATATGAAGAAAAGTATACTACATGAGTAAAATCTCATCTTTTGGATGGTGTGATGGATGCAAGTACATTTTTTAAGGTTTTATATGTTTTGGATAATCCATCCATGGAGGATAAATTATTTATTTAAGTCAAAACCAGCTTTACACCCTTTTACACCTCATTGAAAAGGAATAGTTCAAGTTGTTAAAACACCTAAATTGATGCATAAAACTCTTCAAAAAGATTTTTTAAAGATACCACTTATCCTCTAAACCATTTTAAAAGTTTTAATAAGTTGTGAAATTATTTTTAAGAATGATTCAAAGGTTGAAAATGTATGTAACAGTCCTAAGAGGACCTTTTTTTCCCTCCAATGCCTAGTTAAGGAGATAAAGTCAAACAAGATCAAGGAGTCTTATAACATCCATTTCAAGGTAAAAACACATCATAAATGGAATATTTTAAGGTTTAAAATTAATTATTGATAAATATATGAATACCTATTTTCAAGGAAAAGGAAAAGGACTCATTCATAAAGAAGGACAAGAAAACTAGAATATAGGGTGTGCAAGCAAGAATGTAGTTATTTCCGCTGGTCATACTCCTATAATCGATTCCATGACTTATTAAAACCTTAAATAAAAGTACTTATATAAACCTATTCCATTTTTAAGGAGGAAATAAATATAGAATCAAGGAAGTGCTATGTTGGAGTTGGATAAGGACCTAGTGGATGTCACATTTCCTAGTTTTTAGGCTTTTACTTTGTCTCTCTCCTTTATCATTTTATATATATGTAAGACTATTTTTTCCATTTTATATAATACTTAACCTAATATTTTTTAATTCCATACTCATATAAACACTTGTCCTTTCCCATTTAGAATGAATAAGATTAAATGCATGCCTCCTTAAAGCTTTTGACTAGTGTATGTTAATGTTTAGTTAATGAATGACAATGATAGTTCATGTTTCCTTTCATTTTGTCATATCCTCTTTATATATTAATAGTTATTAGTTCATCCTTATATGTTTCATATTTTTATTTAATAATATTTTATGTATGTGAAGTGTAATCTTTCCTTAGTGTCTTTGAGAGACCTATTGACTAGCTACCTTAGATCATACATCAATTTAAGACTCTATTTGAAGTATTGATGTTAAAAGACATTAATTTTAGAAGTGAAATAAGGTAAATGTCTCTATTTATCATTATTAGTTCATATAAAATAAGTGAAGGACACATTTTGGTGTATCACCTCAATTAGATAAATTTTCTTTCAATTTATCTTAACTTTTCCTTGCCAGCTAGTAGTGTAGTATAGAGAGATTAACTGATACATTAAGGGGAGATATCCCTTAAAATATATAGATTCGATCTATTTTTTAGGCCATCAATATCTTTTATTATCTCCATGTTAATCCATATTATGAATTCTTGAAACTACCTTCACAAGGGTGAAATTCTAGTAGATAATAGTCACAATATTTAGCAAATATGTGTCTAGATTTTTCCTCAAATACTTATTATTGTATACCAATAACATTTCTAAGGCCATAATTATTAAAAATGAATTTATATTATCTAGTTCACTATAAAACAATATCCTATAATAAAGAATAATTTTCCTTTATGTTTATTAAATAGAGAACTATGTTATAAGGTCTATGATTAGTATTAGATTGAGTATAATATTTGGTCTTAAAATAATGTTGATACTTTGAAGGTTTCCTATATGAAAACTTTTAGATAGATTATATATAACATTAATACCTTAAACTAAAGATTTTGATTTTGTTTTCACATGAATGCTTTGGAGGATATTAATTACTTCCAAAATTTGTTACATTTGAATTATCTTTTAGGGTTTTAAGACCAACATACCCCCATTTTTTTATTTTTCTAAAAGGGGACCCTTGTGACTGTTTCAAAACATATGTGTTCTAGATTGAATTTTAAAGGGTTATTCTATCTTGAAATTTAAAGTTAATTCAATTAAAAGACATGAGTATCGATGTATCTGACTGTGATTATTTTTATTGACTAATGTTGCTAATGATTATTTTTGAGGTGATTAGTTATAGGTTCTATGGAGAAAGCTAGGGTTCCTAAGTACTAAACCCTAGGGGTTTGAATTTGAATGTTCATGGGAAAATTTTAATGAGAAATTATATTTCTTTTCAGTTATATAAACCCTAAGACTAATTTTATATTAAGCTTTGATTATATGTTTTAACATTACCAAACATTAAAATAAAATCAAGACTTGGACCTATTTTTCCCTTTAAATTTTGAGAGCCCTTTTGGATTAACTAGATTTTTATTAAAGTTTAAATATCTTGGTATTTGCAGGTACAAACAAAATTTTAAAGGTTAAAACCTTAGTCTAAACCTTTATACATATTGGAGCTTAACTTAAATCTCAAACAGTTTTATATATTTGATGCCTCATTTTCAATCAGAGATTTCAATCCAATGATCTAAACCAAAGCCAACATGAAAAGGGAGACCAATTACTATCAAGCACTCAGATTATGATCTCATTTTCCTCATTGCCTTAGGGGACTAAATTTGATGGTGTCCATCAACCCCAAAGCCCCAAGAATTATTGAGATCCTAAAGCATGGAACTGAGTCATTGGACTAAATCAATTCCATTGTATTAGATTTGACAAGCTCATTCCCATCATTTAACATCCATGAGGACATAGTTGATGTTATCGAGCCCACCAAATTTAACCTAGACAACTTTTCAAAGCCTAAGCAAAGGGGTAATTTATAAAGACCCTTTCAAAGTAATTATTAGAAGTTTTATGTAGAAAGGATTAAAATCAAAGGCCTTTACATATGTTAATTTGAGTTTCTTAACATAAAATGACTTTAGGAAATCATTTTAAGTCTAAGTTTATATAGTCATAGGACTGATTAAAAGGTGTGCATCTTGTAGGATCTAATGATGATCGCTCATCTATTGGATTTGATCCAAAGGTGCATCAAGCCCAAAGACTTTTCAAAGATTCTGTGATCTTGATATGTGGCCTACACATAGCTAGGGTAACTGATAGAGGTACATAGAGCCCTATGAAGAGGATGCATGATAGCTTGCCAATTAAAGGATGACAATTTGATGGGATTTACTTAATAAAGGCACTTAATTAAATGACATGGAAATTATAAAAATAAATGGTGATCACTCACCCACTATATTTGATCTAATGATGCATCGAGATCAAAGAATTTTCAAAGGCCTTGTGAGCTCAACACATGGCTAACACATGGTCAAGATAATAACTAGAAAGAATAATCAACATGGGGAATATTTGTTGGGGTGCCAAGTGGCATAGTCATGAACTTAAAGATCAATGGATCAATAAGAAAATAGGAACTTGGATTTATATTATCAGATTGAAATAAATAAATATTTTGAAATCCAACGACTAGTCTCCAACTAGCATTTATGAAAATTGTCATAAAAATCACAGAGCCAAGCCACATAGGCTCCATATAAGCATGGAGAATCAAAATTAAATATCTCCTAAGCTCAAAAGCATAGATGGAATGTGAATAAAGTCCCATAAAATATAATTCACATATAAGATTAAGAAACTAGATATTTCCACCATTAAATATCAAAAACCCTAATCCCTCTATAAAGAAGACTTGAGTTAGCTCAATTGGTCACAAAGCAATAAAAATAACATAATTGAACCTTGAAGCAAGGGCCCTAGTGAAACGTTTGCTGACCTTGGAAATATAACTTGGTGTCATAAATGGTAGTGAGTATGTAATAGATGAAGATGGAAGTATATATTTATCTCACTTCAGATAGTGAGTGGAGGATCTTCAAAGCTATAGAGCTAGATGTGATAACCCTAAACATGCATGAAATCAAGAACTAGTCTGAGTTATTCTTACTTATGGAGGAATTACAACTAATTTCCCATAAGGAAAAGAGGAATGTAACTATGCACTAGAGATATAATGACTTAGTCTTAATTCAGTTAGTATCTCTCCACCATGTTATGACCAAACTAGAGGTAATGCATTGTATCAACTTTTTTGCTCCCATTTTCATTCATTATAGAATAGATGGGGAATGGATCATTTAAGAGGGTATAACTAATAAGGTTGTATACATTGTCCCTATGGCATTCAAAAATTATTATAAGCTCCCCTTGCCTCATGTTGATCTCCCATCCTTGAGAAATTGAACTAACACTTAGGACCTTGATTCAGTCCTCACACCTTGGTTAATACAAGGCTCCCATGTTTTTAAGTCACCTGATGGTGGGATTCCTATTATCTAATCTATGGAGGGAATTATTATAGATATGACCTTAATGAATAAATACTTTAGTTCCCCTTCCACTAATTATGTATGTAAGGTCTGGGTATCTTATGTCCACTTTATGATATAAAAGAAATTAACCCCTCCTAATGAAGAACTAATTAGTTTTTTATTAGATAAGTAATTCACAATCATCAAGATAAGGACCAAAAATCATTTATTTATGATTTCCTACCTCTTGGATTAATTCTTGGCCTTTTTAACCTTCCCTAGCACCTAAAAAGAATCCTAAGTTAACCTTAACTCACCCTACCAGTGAAGTTAACCTCTTTAGTGATGACAACCCTATTTATGGAAAAGTCATTCTTGACTAGTTTGTTTATGTGAAATTACAAAAAATCCCATCTCTCTCTCCATCATTAGCCTTAACTCAAGTTGGCATAGATGTAAAGGATAATGTCAAGCCATGGATCTAAGACATTGTAAACAAACAAGTAGAGAGAAGGATCTAAATCCTTCATAACAAAGAGAAGTAGGGGATTGACACCCCAGGGGCCTCTAGGAGTTTGAATGTATAAGTTATTGAGAAAACAAAATTTGAGGAGGCTGACATAAATGTTTAATTTAATCTAGACACATCAAGTTTTGAGAGAATAGTGGAAAATAAGACCACCATCAGCATCAAGGAGTTCACCTTTCAAAAGGTGGAACCTTTTGTGGACTAAACTCATATTCAAAAGCAGGTAGTATGAGAACATCCCATCCATCAGGAGCATGTAGCTATTTTAGCGGTGGAAAAATCACCAATGAACTTGTCTAGAATTCAAGGAATGAAGGAAAAGATCCTCAACTTAGAGAAGGAGAAGTAGTATTTAGAGGCTCAAGTCCTACTCTCAATTCCTAAGGACATATTACAAGTGATGAATAAATATTTGATAGACACATTTGAGAATTTAAATAATATCAAGCTTAGATTAAGTGATTTAAACTATCAAGTTGAGATGACACAAGACTTAATCACCCAATGGTAGGATTCTCAAGCTTAGATGATAGAAATCATCAATGTGCATAGGACAAAGTAGGCCCTGGACTTCAAGATCAATAAGCTTAGAAATTTAGATATCCTTTTGATAATTTTGATGGATAAGCAAGAATATTTGATCACTTGGTGTGGTAATGTCAAAAAATTCATCAAGGAAGATAAGAACATAGTAACCAAAAAGGAGAAACTTTTGGGGAGCCTATTGGACAACCCTTCTCAAACCACTACTATAGACCTAATCAGTGATGGATAATTCAAGGAAAGTGTTGGTGTCTACATCCAGAGCATTAGGGAACATCATGGCCATTATACCAAGGATAATAAAAAGATCCTTGACACCATCCTTACTTTAGGGAAGTAGATCATGAAATTAAAATGTATCAAGGAACTCATGGCTAAGACTGACCAAGATTTTAACATGTTACTAGATCAAGAGGAGGATTGTCTAATGAAACTTGTAGTTGATTTTGAGCTAATCAAAAATAAATACACCAAGGTGAAATACTTCATTACATAGTGATAATCAAGGGTCCCACTACCAATGTAATTTATAAAACAATATCCCTTTGTAACAAATATATGTTATCCTGTTAGCACATATGGTTTCCTTTTGTCAATTTTGATGTAGTAGGTCATATACATTATAATATTTATATTTAGTATAGTTTTCCTTGTCTTGCTTCTGGATATTTTGAGAAAGTTGACTAGTGAACTACCTATGTTTCTTATAAATAGGTAGGGGTTACCATTTTTTAAATGAGAGAGCTTGTGAGCAATTGTATACTAGGATTATTTATTGTCTTTATAGTTTGTAAAATGTCAATGGTGTCTCTCAATTGCATGTTGGAATCTTAAGTTTGAATGATTTTTTATACTTCTGAGTCACATTCTCTATCATAAGGATGTTGATTTGTGTTAATTCTAGATTAATTATAAATATCTCAAGTACACTTCATTTCATTTTGCTCTACATTTAGATATGTTTAGGCTATTCAAACCACAGTAGCAAATGTTTAAAGTAAACTTGGTTCTTTCTTATGATTTATATATTTCCTCTAAATTTTTCTTGATTTATGATGTAATCTAAGTTCATGCTATTTTATAACATAAACTAGTTCATGTGTGCTCAAACTAGTTAGAATTTTGTCATAATATTTGAGATGAGAATTTGCAATCATGTTTGTTTTCTACCTTACGCTTCCCTTTTTGTATTTTTTTATCAAGACTCAGTTTAGTTTAAATATCATTGTTAATATTAATTTAGATTAGTTTGGAAATCATCAAATTCATAAAGATCCAAAGATTCAGACCCTGATGGCTCTCAAGCACTAAACTTAAATAAATATTGTGGATATTTCCCATACTCTACCTCTATTCCACCATAAACATCACCAAATTGTCACAAACTACAACTCATGCCTTGAATTTTTCAAATCCTAAAATGATAAGCATTCATCAACACTGAAGAACACCTATGGTATATTTAAAAGCATCAATAGGAGGAATCTCCATTGGTGCTAGAAGGAAGGCCATGAATCTTTAAAGATATTTGGTGGTTTTGGTGTATTTAGTCAAATATCACTCTATATTTTACATGTTTGTGTTTATTTTGGCATAATTTGTGTAAAAAAATGGTCACCTTCATGATTTTATACTGGTCTTTGGGTTTACTAAAACAAAGATTGATATTCTTTGAATCCATATGCCTAATTATAGTAAATGTGGCTTTTAGTGCTAAGAATTCATTAGTATTTGAAATTAGAATGACTTATTCTAGTTAAATTGATAAGTATTTGTTAATAAGAAGTTTATTTGAGTCATAAGTTGTAAAGAATGATCATCTTTGCATGATTCAGCACATCTTTAAGTTTTTTAGTCAAATATTGATACCCTTTATCCACATACGATCAAATACTTGCAAAATAAGCTTACTATACAAGTTAATTGTTGATTATCTATGAAGATCTAAATTTACTCATCATATTTAAAATAGGATCCTTAATCTTCAAGCTATAATTTCCAAGGATTAGGACCAGATCACATTTAGAGACTATATAACCCTTGCTCAAGCTAAAAATCCATAGAAGAAATAGGAAAGACAAAAGAAGGCATATGTATTTTAAGTCTCTACCATATTTACCATTGCAAGGGATTCCTATGTTTTATCTTCATCCAAATATGGCATGGCTTGGAAGTTCCCCATCAATATACCAGGTGTGGTTCATGACTTACAACGTAATCCTAATAAATATTTGCCAATATCTTATCCAACTAGTATTGCAACTATGAAGGAACATGTTAAATATTTCAAAGTTGCATTAAGATTGTTAAATGTTATTCATGAAGATATAACATGTAGGTTTTTCCCATTTACATTCAAATATGTTGATATGAATGGTTCCTTAATTTTCCTAACAATTGTATTACCTCATGGAATGACTTTGACACTATTTTTATTGATCAATTTCTAAAGATCATAAGCCACTGTGTCATATATCACCAATTTACAACCATTAAGAGGGACACAAGTGAACCAATTATATCCTTTAATTATATGTTTGAAAATATGTTTAGTTAGACCATGGATCCCTGCAAACCTAACTTTAGCTTTAGAGGTTTACAAAGATGTTGTTGATCCTATGAGTTATGTATTTCTTAAAAGGGCTATCCTAGTTATCAATACAATGGCCCAAGCTTATTATGAAGTAGTGGTTATTAGTGATCAAACGTAGCCTTAAGGACATATGGATTATTCGGTCCCAAATATTAATCCTCAAATTTTGGCATTAAACCTTTTCCCAAATAATATCCAAAATACTCTAGCATTAGACTAGTTCCCTACCTTGAATGTATTACCTATTAACCATGCTACCCCTAATCAAAACCTAGGTTTCCTGAGCCATCAAGCTACCAATGAATATCATATTAATGACCAAAAGGATTTAGTGCCTATAAATGGTATTAAAAATAGCTAAGGTAAAAATTTGGAGACTCCAAAGATTGAGAATGAGTCTATATTAAAAATGGTCTAGAAGTTCAACATAGACTTCTTCTAATTACAAAAGCAAGTTGGTAACACTAATAATAAGCCTAGAAGGAACTTCACTTTCCAAAATTTTAAAAGGCCTAGAAATAGATTTCAAAATGATAGTTTATACAATAATAAATCTAATGAGCCTTCCTCTATTGAAAGGAATATGGATATTAACCTCACTAATACTGCCTTACCAAACTATTGTAGGGTGCATACTACCTCCAAGCATGGTGAGATTGAATACATTAAATTTTACAAAGCCTTTGAATATTTTCAAGAAGAACTTGAAACATTTTAAATGGTTCAAAACAAAGATGTTTTTGTAGGTCTTTTTGAATCTAAACCATTTGACCAAGTACACATGGTAGAAAATTTTCAATTCCATTTTCAAGAAGATAAAGAGCCTGATAATATCCCTAAAGAGATTCAAGCATTCTAGTAGTTATTGAAGACATATCCTCTAATAAATAGGGATAAAAAAGATCCGTTGACCACTTCTAATCCACCGAACAACTCTAGAACTCCTCTAGACACTGTATTAAAGAATAATCCTAAACCTCCCAAAGGAAGCTCTTCCAAACCTATTGTTGATCCTTTAAGCAAAACTAGTTACAATATTGTGGAAGATACGAAAAATATTAAAGCCAACATCACTATGCACGAGTTCACTTAGATCACAAAATAAAGAGACTTACTCTTGTAATCCTTGTCCAAGAAGCTTGGCAAGACCCCTAAGAGTGATAGTGAAAATCTATCTATGCAAGTAACTAAAGTAGAGTCCCCACCTTTCTTGCTTACAATTAGGATATTTGGGAAGAATTTCCATAATTGTATTTTAGATTTTGGATCCTCAACCTATATCATGCCTATTAGGATATGTGAAAATTTTAGGTTAATACTAATCAATTCTGATAGGGTGGTTACTCAATTGGATAAATCTAGAGTCAAGGTCATTAGGGAACTATTAAATGTTCATATGTAGCTAGCTAGTGAAACTAAGGTTTAGTAATTCATTGACATAGAAGTGGTAGATACTCCTAATGCTTATGGATTACTCTTGAGTATAGAATGAACTAATGCTTGAAATGGTTACATGTCTACTAATTGCTCACGCTTGTGGCTACCTTGGAAAGATGTGCCAAATTAGATAAGAGTAGAAAGGGAACCAAGAATGAAACACATGATAAAATAATATAATGCTATCAATGAAAGGGTAAAATTCCTAAATTATAATCTTGGAGTTTTCACTTTAGAAACTACAAAGGAACCTAGTTCTAAGAGCTCTCCTTGAATGCCTAGCCTTTGGAAGTTATATATTGATGGTGCCAAATGCAAATTAGGATCAATGACTAGTATTGTATTGATATACCCTATAGAAAAACAATACCATGCATATTATAGGTTACAATTCCCTTTCATAAATAATTTAACTAAGTATGAGTCTCTCATCCTAGGATTATAGCTTGTCATCAAGCACAAGGTCAAGGAACTCCTTGTTTATGGATATTCTAAACTTGTAGTTAATCAAGTAAGGAACAAGTACCAGTGTAAGATATCTTACCTTAAGAGGTACAAATTCAGAGTTTGGGACTTGGTGTAATCTTTTGATGCCTTCAATATCTTGTCTATCCCTAGGGAAGAAAACAAATTTGGTGATGAGATTGCCTCTACTATAGCTAACATCATGCCTAATCATTACTCTTAAAACCTTAGTATTGAGATTGTACCATGTCCCTCAGTCCTTGAAAACATAAATCACTTCCAAGTTTTCAATGATGATCAATAAATTATGGATTTATTGATTAATTATAGAGCATTTGAATCTCACATTATTGATGATGTTGATCAAAATTTTCTTGAGAGGGAAATTAATGATAAAATCATTCAACTAAGTGACAATAAGATACCTAAAGGGATGATCTCATTAGAAAGGATATTTGATCTTGACAAGATTTACGAAGCACCTAAGCAACCCAAGGTAAGTGATAAAGACTATCATGTAATGAACCTTGGCCCACATGATCAACCCCAAATGGTGAATATAGGGAAGGATTGCATTGAAATGGAAAATATAAATGCTAGAGAGCTACTTATAAAATATAAAGATGTAATTGCTTGGTCTTATGAAGATCTAAAAATATTTGACCCAAGGGTTATTACTCATGCTATACCTCTCAAGGAAAATTCCAAACCCTTTAGACAGAAGCAAAGACTAGTTAACCCTATTTTAAAACCCATTATCTGTAAGGAAGTTAAGAAACTACTAGATGCAAGGATTGTGTTTCCTAGTAGGCATTCCACTTGGGTTGCAAACCTAGTCCCAATCAGAATAAAGAATGGGGAAATAAGATTATGCATAGATTTCCTAAATCTAAATAGAACATTTAAAAAATAAAATTACCCTTTGCCTTCTGGACTAGGTTAATTTAAGCTATTTTAGGATCTATCATGATGTCCTTTTTAGATGGATTTTATAGATATAACTAGGTGCTTATTGCTCTAGAAGACAAGATGAAAATAACTTTTACTACTAAATGGGGAATACATGATTACAAAATAATGCATTTTGGATTAATTAATGCAAGAGAAACTTTTTAGAGGGCCATGGACCATGCTTTCCAAGGTTTAGTGGGAGAATGCATCATCATATATATGGATGATCTCACAATAATCTCTAAGAATAAAGAATAACATTTCATGCATTTGAGACAAATATTTGACAGATGTAGGGAGTATGGTGCATCTCTTAACCCTAAGAAAAGCATATTTTGTGTCACTAAAGAAATTTTTTTGGTGCATGTCATTACCAAATATGGGATCTTCATAGATCCTGATAAAGTGGAAGCCATTTCTAAAATTGGGCTACCTAATAATAAAAAAGAACTAAATTCATTCTTTGGCAAGATTAACTTTTTGAGGAAGTTCATTTCAAGCTTTACTAAGATTTTCAAAACTTTGAATGATATACTTAATAAATATGCTAAACTTTATTCAAATGAAGAATCCAAGAAAGCATTTGCTAACATTAAAAGAGAAATCACAGGGTTAATAAGTTGTGACTTTTCAAAGGAATTTTCTTTGTATTCATTTTCTTCTGACCTCACCATGGCTATTATCTTAACTCAAAAGGTTGATGTGAATGACCACCCTATATATTTCATGAGCACCAACTTCAAAAATGTAGAGGTTAACTATTCAATAATTCATAAGCAAACCTATTCCTTGCTAGAGGTAGTTAAAAAGTTCAAAAATTACCTCCTTAGAAACAAGGTGCATGCAAATTTACCTAACCCAGCCACAAAGCTTATGTTGAGTCAAAATGAGCTTGGGGAAAGAAGAGGCAATTAAATGAAAATCCTAAAAGAGTATGAAATAGAGATGAAAATGTCCAAATTAGTGAAATGTCAAGGCTTAGTTTAGATGAATCCCAATATTGACCCCAAGCTCCATGTCATGCAAGTGGATCAACAGAACTTCCAACCCACTGAATGGTATGACTATGTATGCATCTTCTTATCAGAGGTAGTTGTCCC
>JARHVA010005839.1:452500-485000 GCA_037957365.1 Torreya grandis
CAAATCCCCATGAATTATTGAGAGCTTTCCATGTGCACTTAGTCATTGGACTAAATCAATTCCATTGTCTTAAATTTGACAAGCTTGCTCCCATCATTTAATGTCCATGAGGATGTAGTTGATGTTATCGAGCCCACCAAATTTAACTTAGACAAATTTGTAAAGCCTAAGTAAAGGGGCCATTTCTAAAGACCCTTTAAAATGAATTAATATCAGTTTTACATAGAAATAATTAACATAAAAGGCCTTAACCTTAGTTAATTTGTGTTTCTTAACACAAAAGGACTTTAAGAACATCATTTTAAGTCTAAGTTTAGATAGTCATAGGACTGATTAAAAGGTGTGCATCTTACAGGATCTAATAGTGATCACTCACCTATTATATTTGATCAAATAGTGTATCAAGATATAAGACTTTTCAAAGGCTTTGTGAGCTTGACACATGGCCTACCCAAAACTAGGGTAACTAATAGAGGTACATAAATCCCTATGTGGAGGACATGTGGTAACTTGCCAATCAAAGGACAAAAATATGATGGAACCCACTTAATTAAGGATCTCAATTAAATGACTTAGACCTTGTAAAAATCAATAGTGATCACTTGCATATTGGATTTGATCTAATGGTGCAGTGAGATCAAATAATTTTCAAAGGCCTTGTGAGCTTGACATATGGCTAATGCATGGCTGTGATAATAGTTAGAAAGAATAAGAAACATGGGGAAGATTTGTTAGGGTACCAAGTGGCTTAGTCATGAACTTGAAGATCAAGGGATGAATAAGAACACAATAACTTAGATTTGGATTATCAAAGTGAAATAAAGAAAGTTTTTGAAAGCCAATGCCTAGTCTCTAGCTAGCATTTATGAAAATTGTCATAAAAGGCAGAAAGCCATGCCACATAGGTTCCACATAAGCATCGATAATCAAAATCAAATATATCCTCAGCTTGAAAGTGTAGAGGAAATTATAATAAGGTCCCATAAAATCTAAGTCATGTATAATATTAAGAAACTAGATATTTCCACCATTAATTCTCTAAAAACCTAAGCCCTCTATAAATAAGACCTGAGTCAACTCAATTGCTCAAAAGCAATCAAAATAACACAACTAAACCTTGAATTAAGTGCCCTACTAAAACATTTTTTGACCTTGAAAATATAATTAGGTATCATCAATGGTTATGTGAAATAAATATATGAATATGAAAGTAGAACTTTATCTAACTTTACACAGTGAGGGAAGGATCTTTAAAGACATAGAGCTAGACCTGACAACCCTAAACATGCATTAAATTAGGAACTAGTCTGAGTTATTCTTCCTTATGGAAGAATTATAACCAATTTCCTAGGAAGAAAAGAGGAATGCCACTATGCACCAAATATTAAATGACATATTCTCAATTTAGCTGGTAGGTCTTCACCATGATACGACCAAACTAGAGGTAATGCATTATATCAACTTCCTTGCTCCCATTTTCATTGATTATATAATAGATGGGTATGGATTATTCAAGAGAGAAACACTAAAAAGGTTGCGTAAATCACCCCTATGACCTTCAAAACATATTATAAGCTCCCCTTGCCTCATATTGATCTCCCATCTTTGAGAAATTAGACTAACACTTAGGACTTAGATTCAATCCTCACACCTTAGTTAATCCATGGCTCCTATGTTTTTAGGTCCCCTGATGGTGGGATTCCTATTGTCTAATTCAATGAGGGCATTAGGATATCTATGAACTTATTTAATTGAGCCTTCGGTTCCCCTTCCACTACTTATGTAAATAAGGTTTGAGTATCTTACGTCCACTTTATGCTAAAAAGGAAATTAACCCCTCCCAATGGAGACCTAATAAGTTTTTTCTTGGCCACATAATTCAAAACCATCAAGATAATGACATACAAGAAATTATTTATGATTTCCTACCTCTTGGATTCACTCTTGGCCTATGTAACCTTTCCTAACACCTGAAAAGATGCATAGGTTAACCTTCACTCACCCTACCAGTGAAGTTAACCTCTGTCGTGATGAGAACCCTATCTATGGACCAACCATTCTTGATTGGTTTATTTATGGTAAATTATAAAAACTACCATCTCTCTCTCCATCATTGGCCTTAACTTGAGTTGGCATAGATGTGTAGGATAATGTCAAGCCATGGATTTAGGACATTATAAATAGAGAAGCAGAGAGAAGGATATAAATCCTTCATAATAAAGAAAGCTAGGGGATTGACACCCCAGGGACCTCTGGGAGTTCAAATTTAGAAGTTATTGAGTAGCCACAATTTAAGGAGGTTGACACAATGGTCTAATTCAATCTAGACACATCAGGTTTTAATAGAATAGTGACAAAAAAGGCCACCATTGGCACTAAAGAGTTCACCTTTCAAAAGGTGGAACCTTTTATGGGATTAAATCTTATTCAATGGTTGGAAGCAAGATAACATCCCATACATCAAGTGGATGTAGCTAGTTTAGTGGTGGCATAATCAGTAATGACCTTGGCTAAAATCCAAGGAATGAAGTAAAGGATCCTCAACTTGGAGAAGGAGAAGTAGGATTTAGAGGCTTAGATCCTACTCTCGATTCCTAAGGACATATTACAAGTGACTAATAAATAATTTTAGGATACATTTTAGAATTAAAAAAACACCAATCTTAGATTAAGTTCTTTAAACCATGAAGTTGAGATGACATAAGCCTTATTCACCCAATGATAGGATTCTCAAGATTAGATGATAGAACTCATCAATGTGCATGTGACAAAGTAGGCCCTAGACTTCAAGATTATCAAGCTTAGACCTTTAGATATCTTCATGGTAGTTTTTATGGATAAGCAAAAAGATCTGATCACCTATTGCAACAATGTCAACAACTTGATCAAGGAAGATAAGTACATGGTAACTAGAATGGATAATCTTTTGGGAAGCCTATTAGACAACCGTTCTCAAACCATTGCTATGGAATTGATCATTGATGGAGAATTCAAATAGAGAGTTGGTTTCCACATATAGAGCATTAGGGAGCATCAAGGCTATTCTACCAAGGATAATCAAAAGATCTTTTACATCATCCTTACTTTAGGGAAGTTGATCACAAAAGCATAATGTATCAAGGAACTCAAGGCTAAGGCTGACTAAGATTTAAACATATTGGTAGATCAAGAGGAGGATTGTATAATGAATCCTATAGTATATTTTAAGCTAATAAAAGAGAAATACACCAAGGTGAAGGACTTTCTCAAATAGGGCTAATTGAGGGCCCACTAACAAGGTAAAATATAAAATAATATCCCTTTGTAATAAATATATGCTAGCTTGTTAGCATATGTGGTTTCTTTTTGTCAATATGGATGTAGTAAGTCATATACATTGTAATATTTATATTATGGACAACTATCCTTATCCTACATGTGGATATTTTGAGAAATTTAACCAATGAACCACCTATGTTTCCTATACATAGGTAGGTGGTTACCATTTTGTAAAAGAGAGAGCTTTTGAGCAATTGTATACCAAGAGCATTTAATATATCTAAGGGATTCTAAAAAAATTATCTTTATAGTTTGTTTTAGATTAGAGGTAAAAGCAGGTTTTGAAGGGGCCCCGAAACCCTTTAACAAAGAGCAAAAAAAACATAAAAAAATAACAACGCCCATAGGCAACGCCTAAAAAACACTACAGAGAAGTAGCAAAATTAGGTTTTGAATGGCCTTGAAACCATCAGAGATACATCTAATCAAAACCCAGATACATAAGTCTGGAGAAACAACAAACAAAAGCTAACAAGCGAAAAACAAAGAACTGTACCAGTTTCTTTACCACCAAGAAGGACCAGATTATTCATCCAGTTCCAGAATCAAGTTCATGGCTTCTTTTTCTTTCAAAGTAGTTTCCTATGTGGTAACCTCCAGCAAAGCTCCTTTTTGTGTATCTTTCTTTCTGTAACTTTGCCTTGTCCTTTTGCTAGGACCCTCTAGTGCTTTGGTCTCCTCATTGGCTCGTTTACCTATATTGATAGCTGCTGCACAAATGTTAGACGTTACTTCATCCATTTTCTTTCTATTATCCTGTATTAACTCCCAGAGATTGATTGATTGTTATATTTATAGTTTGTTAAATGTCAATGTTATCTCTCAATTACATGTTTTCATCTTAAGTTTGAATGATTATACATACTTTTGAGTCACATTCTTTGTCATAGGGATATTGATTTGTGCTTATGCTAGATTAACTATAAAGATATCAAGTATACTTCATTTTATTTTTCTCTACATTTGGATGTGCTTAGGATATTTAGACCACAGTAACAAATGTTTAAAGTAAACTTGGTTCTTATGATTTATATATTTCCTCTAAATTTTGTTTGATTTGTCATGTTTTTGAGTTCATGTTATTTTATAACATAAATTGGTTCATGTGTGCTCAAAGTAATTATACTTTTTTCATAATATTTGAGATGAGAATTTATAATCACATTTCATTTCTACCTTTCCCTTTGCTTTACTTATTTTTTAATCAAGACTCACTTTAGTTTAAAGATCATTCTTAATATTCATTTAGATTAGTCTAAAAATCATCAAATTCATAAAGATCTAAAGATTTAGACCCTAATGTCTCCTAACCACTAAACTTAAATAAATATTGTGGAAAGTTCTCATACTCTACTTCTATTCCACCATAAACATCACCAAATTATCATAAACTACAACACATTTCTTATATTTTTCAAATCCTAAAATGAGAAGTGTTCATCAACACTAAAGAGCACTTGTGGTACATTTAGAAGCATCTATAAGAGGTAGGGTTGTATTCTTTATTATTTATTTGGAATTCATAAATATTATCAATATCAATTTCACTCAAAGGTTCCAAATAAATTCATAGGTTAGCATTATCTAATAAGTTAGGATAAATACATTATTTACCCCTAATATATTTTATAAAAGAAATTACAACAATACAATTATTAGGATTATGTTATAACTCACAAACATTAAATTAAAATTCATTTTATTATTTTTATATTGATTATATTAAAATAATTAATAGGTTGATCCATTTATTTTAGATTAATAGAGACCCATACATTTCATAAATTATAAATGGATTTAAAATTTTGTTAATTATTGGATTAAAATCTAGTAAAAGATCTAATTCTGAAACCAATATTTTTTAATTTATTTTAAAATTTAATGTAAAATAAAATTGATTAATCATTTATAGTTATGTCTTTAGAGACATTTTTTACTTTAAAATAATAAATCGTTAGTAATATAGTCTCGATAACCTTTTAAAAGGGCTTATATTTTCTTGAATTTTTTATCTAATCTTTTTGAATCTGGTTGCAAAGTGATAATTTATTTTTCCAAGGTCAATTTCATGGTAGTAATTTCATTTCCAAGTTTAAATTAATGTTTATCTTTATGAAATCAAATTTATAACCAATCTTCTATATCTTTCCATTATTTGATTGCCTTGTGAGGTAAAATAATTAAATATTGATTAACTTTACCTTTTAAGGTTTTGAAAAAAATCATAAAATATGTTTTTATGCTTGTAATTCTTATGGTGGCACAAAATAAATTAAAATATTTTAAATGAGCTTCCCATGGCTCATCCACATATATTGATAATTTAGGAACATTATCCTTTCAATTAATATATTTTGTTGGGTCTATTTTCAATATCAAAGAGATTACTTCTAATTAATTGATTTATTGGTATATCATCAACATCATACACTACCTCAAATTCAATGACATTATCTTCATTATTATCCACATATAAGGAAAACATTATATCCAAAATTTAATTATTAGATAGTATTTATTACATTTATAAATAAAAATGTATTGGTTCTATCTAGGTCTATATTTAGAATCAAGAGCAACAAATTGTATTATTGGTTTAGGATTAGAAGTCAATATTTTATATCTTTATCATCTTAAGTTTAATTTTTTTAAATGATTTTATTTTGTCTAAATTGATTAAATAAATATCCTTTGTGGATAAAATTTGATATATTATTCATAATTAATAACCATTAATATATTGTGGAGGTTTTCAATATGGTTGTAAAAAACGTAACATATTATGTTTGAATCAAGATCAACTTATTCATCGGTGATATTAATGTCTAGTTGAAAAATTTGTGGAATTATAGTAATGGTCATAAATAAAATAAAATGAAGTTATGAGAGAGGGAACAATCACTTAGAAGATAAGTTTATTTAAAATTATTTGTAACAAAGTCACTAAGTTTTTTTATGCTAAAAGTTTTTATTATAAATTAATCAACCCTTTCACCTATTTTGAAGCTCAAATTGGAATCAAAACAATTTAACTGTGAAATTCCTAGGGACTAGAAGGACTACTTTAAAGGTGAGTAAAAGTAGATTAAATGTTAACCATAAATTATCTCAATAAATCCAATAAAATTTACAAGATCTTTGAAATTTAACAAATTAATAAATGATATTAACTTGAATAGATAAATTAAAAATATCACTTCTTAATATCAATTTGTATCAAATACTCTTCCAATATAGTTCAATAAAATAGTAATCTAATCTTTATAATCAAAACTATCAATTTCACATTCATGTCTCATCTCATGGCATATTTCACTTTCATATCATTTTTTAATTTATGTATTCAATAATATTGTTGATTCAATGACAAAGTTGTACTTATTAAAAACGTATCCTCTTGAAGATTTTAACAAGAGCAATCTCAAATTTTAGAATATAAATCATGATATTTTATCAACTCTATTTCTTCTTCTTTTCACTAGTTATTTAAGATCATCTATCTAATTTTTATATTATTATCACACTTGAAATAAAACCGAATAATAAAATATATTATATGAACCATTAATATATTTATGGATAATAAAAACAACACCACTAAAAACATGAAGAAAATAACTAAAAAGTAGCTAAAAAGAAATATAAAAAAAAAACATTTAAAGATTATAAAAAATTAAAATATTACACTAAAATTATATATTAAAAAAAAAATTAAAGGATAAATAAAATTAAATACATTAAATATCTTAACTCACATCATTTTGAAAATAGAGAAATATAGATATATATTAAATTTTTAAAATCGTATCTTTCATAACTATTTACAAAGTATGACATATAAAAAGTATACTTAAGTTGTAGGCCTTAAAAAAGAAATGAAAATGGTTTATTACCCATGTACATAAAGTATTCTTTTATTTGAATAAAAATAAAATAATAATCCAAAACATGTGACTAAAAAGTTATTTATCCACTATATGTATTAATATTTGATAATAATTCAAAGAATTGGTTAAATAAAAATTAATAAAATTTATATACTTGAGCATACTAAGTTGAGTGCTTTGTCACAAGAGAATGCCATATTTAGTTTTCCTACAAACATATGTCAAGTCTTAGATATTTTGCATATAAAGTTAAAATGTAGTATGAAATAAAAATTATCTCCTTGTCGAGTATGACTTCTCATAGAATAATGTATTTTTTAAGTCCTTTTAATTCTTAAAAAATAACTTAATTATGACTTAAATTTTAAACCAAACTTAAATTATTAAAATTAATTTGAACAAAGTCAAATTGTCTTTAGTTGAAGTCATTAAGTCTAAATAATATATCAAATTTCTCAAAATTTAATTATAAAAGGAACATAAAGATTTCAAATTTTAAAATTGACAAATAATGCAAGATAAATAATTAGTGGTGGCCCACTAAAACATAAAATTTAAATGAAACTTAAAATAAAATTTATCATGAAGTCAATAAAAATTGCATCAATAAAAAATAAACTAAAAATTATTATTTTTGTAAGTCATTTTCCATGAACATAAAATCATTTATATATCCAAACTTGTAAAATATTATATTCAAATCTAGCCACAAAAAAAGTATCAAATTAATATTGCCTCAAATTTTTAATCAAATCTAGGTTCAAACATTTCCAACTAATGTATAATAATCTATCAAAACACAACTTTCCAACACTTAACCATTATAGATTTCATATCAAGAAAATTAAACATTTACTTATTTTAAATGAAAAATGATCTAAAAATAAGTAATTTCAAAAAATCATCATAAAACTAAAAATTTCTAAATATGTTTGAAATTATAAATAAATAAACTAAAAATAAATTCACTAATGAAATGCATTTATTAGTGTCATACTCAAAATACTTCATAGGAGTCATAGAAATCTCAATTATAACAAATCCATTAGATTCATTATCCACCTATATAAATACATTTATATTAAAATGTGATACCACCTATGATATTTAAGGGATTTTGGTGTATTTTTGGATTGAGGAAGTAAAGCCTAAAGCACACTAGTGATATTAGGGGAATTCAATGGAAGTACTTTATCAAATATAGGTAGATGGTTATCAAGCATAATGATATCATTACTATTCATTGTAATATGAGGCATTTAATGACAATAAATTATTGGAAAACTATAATGAAAGGGAAAGGTTACTTATTGTTTATTTTAGGGGATAAATAGAAGAAATCACGATGAAATGGATAATTTTCACTTGTAAAATCACTGCAAGGTATTACATTCTAAGCATCTTAAACAAATGGATTATTAACATCAAAATGAATGGAACCCATCATACCATATCCAAAACATAGAATAAACATTATTGGGTAATTTTGGGCCTTAAATAGTAATCCATTGAGTGTACCCAATATAGATTGTGGATTTTCATATTGTTGAGGTTTTATACCCCATAAATCATTCTTTGTTGAATTGTGTGAACCTTTGATCCATCCTATTATTATTCCTCAATATGAATTGAAAGAGAAATAAGATTTAATGTTATTTAAAAATTAAATAAAATTGCATGTAAACTCATCCTAACTAAGTAAAATTTAACATATCATATTATAGTGAATAATATATACAAGTAACTCAATATAACTATTACCTATGATAAAAATCAAGTTATCTTCAATTACTTATCAATATTAGTTATGATAAAAATCAGGTTATCTTCAATTACTTATCAATATTACTTATGATAAAAATCAAGTTATCTTCAATTACTTATCAGTCATAACAATTTCTATAAACATCATTGACTCACAAAATATTAAACCAATCCCATAGTATACTCATTCAAATAATTATATACATTAAATTATATTATTTTACTTATATATTTGAAATAAAATTATATCTTTTCATTTCCATTGAAATAAAATTAATAAAAAATTCAAGTGAATGCAATAATGAAACATACAATCATTGAATGTTCCTCAATAGACATTATTTTTTAATATATTATATAAGAATAAATATTGAAGTATAGATATAGAGATTTCAAACATTACATTTACACATAATGTGATATTTAATAGCATAGACACATGAATTTTGATGATTATATTTTAAATAAAATACTTTGAACTTTAAATAATATTGAAGGTCACTATGTTTAAAAAAAAAAAAAATTAAGAACTTATATCCAAATTCAAAGAAAGATATAGTATGTCCACGTTCAATATAAACCTAAATATAAGTTAAATGAAACTTGAAGTCCACTAAAATGTGAAAAATTTATCTATAACTATGATGACTATTGAAATTTAATAACAAAAAAAAAATTATATCACAAGTGTGTTTTGTCTTCAAACCAAAATGAAATAAGGGTTTAAAAATTTAATTTATATTCAACATATGAACCATAAATCTAGAGAATTATCACTATTTAAATGGATAATAAATACTTACACATGAAATTTCATATAAACCATGATTAAATTTTTAAATAATTATGGTATTGATTTTTATTTATAGATAACATGGAAAATGAAAATGTCTTCCATATCACCAAAAAAAATGACTTTATTGTAGTAAGATGTTGTATATATTTGGTATATATAAATATTAATAAATAATTATAGCTTTGTGAAACCTAAAAACACACCCAAAACTCATATAAAAATATATCAATCAAGAAACATATATTTTTAAAAATAAAACAAATGATCTACTTATACCTTCACTTAGTATAATCAATATTCAAATGGGTACATGTAAATATTCAACTAGTTATTATTATTCAAGAAAGCATATACTTAAGGTTTAGTATCATCCAAATTTAAATAAGTAAGAACTAAAATTTTAGGGTTTTATTATGTTCCAATCTCTAAAAATTTAAACCCAGTTAACTTCTATTAATAAAATATTTTAGGATAAATCATATATACCATAAAGAGAGCTTATTTATAAACTATAGTTGACATAAAATGTGTCATTTTAATCATTAAGACTTAAAAAATAGAATATTTTTATTTTAACATGGTTAATAAATGTAAGAATCATTTTATTTTTCTCTTTCAAAAATATTTGTATCAGGGAATGGTTTAGAAAAATATCTATTATGTTTAGCCTTTCGAAGAAAAAACTCAAAAAATTACTACCTTTAAAATAATAAATTATTTGTTTCCATGTGATTACCATAAGACTGGAAATATATCTATCAAAAAAATGAATTATAGTTCTTTAAAAATGAAAACCACTTAATTATTCATAAAGTTAAACATTGTATGAAGTAAGACCCTTTGTATAAAAGATCTCATTCATCAATATGAAATAAAACTAAAATCATTTTTGATACAACTAAGAAGTTTTGTCACTAAGGTTTCAAAAAATAAGTGATATATACTTTTAATTTGATTTGAGACATTTGAAAACTTCATACGATAGCTTTTGATGTCAAACTACCTTTTGACCCTCATCTGACCTTATGTCTAGTGGACCGCCTAATCAATTAGACTCATTTATTAACTTGACCTTATCAAACCCCTAACTAAACATGTTTGACTCAACCATTTAATTCACCCATTTTAATTTGATTTAACCCATTTTATTTTGACCCTTCAACTATCAATGGTCATCCTAACCATCGATGATTATCTTGACCATTAATGGTCAAGTCTCCAAGCCTACTCTAAATTTTTGAAGCATTGATAGCTTGGTGTGAGATGAATATCTACATAAACAACAACTTATTTTTAAAACTAGCTTTAAAATGTCATGAACTGGTAACTCTATCCCCCTATTAGATTAGTAACTTCCTCTATCCCAATTATTAACTTCATCCTATAAAAGGAAAAGAGGAATAAGTGAAATGGATTTGTAATCCATAATCTAGCATCCAAGCTTTCTTGCATATAGGTATCCAACATCCTTGAGCAAGCAAGCAATATCATCAGAGACCCAAAAATCTATCAAAATCACATTCAAAGGATAAAGTACTATCACTCTGGCCAAATTACTTTAACCTTCCACCATCAAGGTTCAAGTATCTTTCAATTGTTTTTATTGATTTATCTTATTTCTAACCTTCTATCATTATCAGACCCATCATTATATTATTTTCTATAATTATACTAGTAACAAACCTATATTTGTTCAAACACCCAATCTACCCCTTATTTTTTGATAATTTCTAAAATTATATAGGTAACCACTGATGGTTATCACAATTGTTAATGATCACTTCAATCATCGATGATTACCCAACCACTGATCGTTAGCCTAAACCACTGATTTTCCACCTGACCATTGATGATCACTGTGGCATAAAAATATAAAAATCTATTTGTATCCCTATAAACCCATTCAAACCTAACTTTTTCTACTTCTACTTGATTACAATACCTTTTCTAATTTTTGGACCAGATCCTAACCATTTTAGCATAATTATTAATCAACTTTGCTACTTTTGGTTACTTTTCTATTAACTACCATTCTACTTTCTTTGAATTTTACTTTATTTATCTTATGTAAGTAGATATTTACTTTATCATTTAAAAATTAATTATTATAATATTGGATTGATAGCCTCCTAATAAACAATATGATTTTTGGATCTAGTTCATGCTAGGAAATCCACTCTTCTATTTCTTAATACCTTTTTCTAGTGTCTTTCTTATCTACAAGTTATTCCTTCCTAGCCAAAGAAGAGTTCCCATCATCATATAGATTCATGCATGCACTTTACCAGGTATTCTTCTACACAACATATTACTAGTTTCATTTTTTAATTTCAAAATGAATAAATGAGAAAAAATTAATTGAAACAATTTAGCATGCATGGTGGGACCTAGTTCATTTCTTTCCTCATTTATTGTTTGCTCATCAAATGAAATCTAAAAAGTTATTTTTAGACTTAAAATAAACCTCTTACATACATTGATTTCCTAATTGTATTATCTCATTTAATAACTTAGGAGGTATAGTAATTAATCATAGATTTCACACTTGTTATCACACACTTAAGCCAAACCATAAAATAATTAAAACATTAAGACATACCTCAGACAAGGTTCGACTAAGAGTTCATCACTTAAAAATAACCTTACCCCGTCTTGGCTTCCTACTTAGATTTCACCACCAAGGGGAGAACCAACTTAGCTCTTTGGTTGAGTATAAACTCTAAACTTTGTATATTTTAGCTAAGTACCTGACACTCTTATTGTTGTGAGACCATGAAGTGAGGGGGTAGGCCCCAATACCAAGCCATGTAATGAAGTTTACCATAGATTTATCTCTTAATCACCTAAACAACCTAAAACCAACCATATATTTTCTCTTTAGTACCTGATATACAATCCAAATTTCCTCTTCACACTTTCTAAGGCATAAGCCATAAGTGATATAAAAAGAACCCTAGGTTTTAACAAACTTTTACTATATACATTATTTTCCTTTAATTATTTTCTTTTGATTGCTCTTTATATGAGGTGTGAGTTTCATCATATTATTTCTTATTTTCTCACATGGTCTTTACTAGATAGTAGATGAGAAACCACACCAATCAACTACCACCATCTTTTTCTTCCTCCATGGAATATATTTCTAATGATGAGGGTTCACCTTATTTTTTCCCCCTCCTACTAGAATCCCAATTATTTTTGAGGGTGATATGGAATTCATTATTATTTTTGACGAAAATCTAGTGGCCTTTTAACATTATCTTAATAAATTACCTCACCTTACCTCTATTACTTTGATTCCTCCTACAGAGCCTCCTTATGGTATGCCTCCCTATTTTATGGTGGGTACCACCTCAACCCAACCCTTGATAACCCAAGCCTCTTCTTTTAACATCTCATCTAATACGATTATAAAAATCCAATCCAACATTCCAACCTCTAAAAAAACACCTCCTACCACACCCCACACTTCACATATAGGTTCAAATTTACCTCTAGTTACCTATATTCCACCTAGCATGGGGTTATATTCTACCCCTACATCTACCCTTCCCTTTATTATGACTAATCCACCAAATTCTATCCAATTTTAGAACTTGGTGCTTTATATACCTCAAACACTTCCACCCATTAACACTAAGGTCACCACCTAACCTTAACTTAATCAACCTAATCCCACTACCTCAACCCTACCTTTAAGTCAACCCACATTAATCCCTCAACAAGTACCCATGACAACCTATCAATATGTCCCTAACCCATAAGGATATATATCACCTTCTACCCAACCATTTGTGCCAATCAACCCTTATGTGGCACCATCTAAACCTCTTATGACCACTGACCAATATGTGGCTTCTTTAGTTCCTTCTACCACCTATCCATATATAGCCACCACCCAACCTCAAAAAAAATTACCCCTTAATTATGTAGCTTCCGAACCCTAACCAGATTTGATCAAGATCTTAATGGGAAAATGACTAACCTGGAGTTATCTCTCTCTAGATCTCATAACCTTTTATCCTATGATAAAAGTTGTAATGAACCCATTCATCCATCTACGCCCATACATTCATATCCTCCTCAATCAAAATTTCCCAATTTTTACAAATTCTAAGGCAAGGATAAATCCCAACAACATTTGAGAGCATTGCATCATTCTTATTATTTAATCACATATGATGATGCTCTCCTTCTTTGAACCTTCCCCATGTTTTTATCAAGACCAGCCCTTGATTGGTATAGTACTCTTCTCACACACTCCATCTTTTCCTTTTCTCAATTGGCCCAAATATTTTTAGAGAATTTCTTGGTGAATATATCTTAAAAAGTCCCTATTATATAACTCTACTCTATTAAACAATTTGATGATGAATCAATTGTTTATTTTGTGGCTAGATGGAGAGGTCTCATCAACCAACTTTCCTTCTACTTACCCTAACCTAAGTTTATTAAAATCTTCTCTCAAGGTTGTGCCAAAAATATATCCCCCACTCTTAAAGTTCAAACCTTTATAACTTTTGATGAGGCATTCACCATGACACGTAAACTAGGAAACTAGGCCCTTGATGAAGGGAAATTAAAATTACAAAACAAGAATTCTAGATTTAAATCCAACGACACTTCCTCCACTAAAACCACTAACCAATCCAATACCAAAGAAAAAGTGTCTAAAAACTCAATTTTTCTAAAAATTACTCCACCTCTAACTGTTAACAACCACCTCAAACCAATTCTTTGATCCCTCACTATCAATAAAAATAAAACCAAATTTGAGCTCCTCCAAAACAATATACTCTCATTAGAGAATCTTATGCATTAGTTTTGGGTAAATTATTCAAAGCCGACCTCATCCAACTCCCACCAATTAAACCACCCCAACAATTTTATGCTTCTCTCCCCATGTCAGGTTGGTATAATGAGAATGACCATTGCCCCTTTCACTGAGTCATAAGACATGACATTAATAGATGTAATACCTTCAAAAGTCTTGTCCAAAATTTGATTGATAGTGGAGAACTTGTGCTTGATAATCCCAATGCACCCCCCAATTAGTCCTTTGACATTTTTTTCAATCCTTTCCCAATCAAGCTCCGTCTACCCAAAACCATGATAACCAACCTAAATCATCTCATTCTCATGAGGCACACACAATCAATGTTATTAATAATGAGCCCATTATTAAAGATACCATCACCTCAATCACCCAAATGGAAGTAGTAAACTCACCCCCTAGTCCTTTAGATACTCAAATGCAATAATTAACCACCCCTTTTTCTTCACTAGATGAGGCCTTAGATTTATCTACCTCTCCTTTGATGGAAACACCAAAAGAGACAACCTCCACTATAGCCATTTCTTCTTCTTCCACTCCATCTATTTAGGTGTAAGAAGTACCATCTAGTCCTTTAAACACTTAATCAAAGGAAGAAAATCTATCCATTCCTTCACTTTAGGACACAATACCTACTTCCCTTATCATACAACCATCCATTTGCTCTTTGGAAACCATTCCATAGGAAGAGATTATCTCATCTACACAACCACCAATTTTTGAACCATCCATCAAAAATAAGAATAGAGAAACCATTCCTTCTCCAGCTAAGGATTTAAGATTTTAAATCAATAATGAAGGAACTAACCCTTATATAATCCATTCTCTATGCTAGTCCAAAGTTTTGATTTCACTTCCTAAACCAACTTTGATAGAGCCACCTTTTGGCATCATCTTGGACTCCCTTACCAAAATAATTTTGAATCTTCAACCTCCATTGAATCCACCCTTAAACCTATTATTATTGATTCACCAAATACCTCTTCTAAAACCATAAGTGAATCATCCCAACAACCTCCTTCTAACATTACCAAATCACCATATGTCTCTCTTACTAAACTAGTCAAGAATTTGGGAATCCTTCCCATACTTAGCCATAGTCATTCCTCTTTAAATTTGGATTTAACACCATCTAGTCCACCAAAGAAGCCCTTAACCAAACCAACTAAGAAGGTAGAGTTACCCAAACCTCTACCTAAGACTAGATCCATACCAAATCCTTCACACTTACCTTCCATCTTAGGACCCCATCCTTTTACCATCCTAATTACCTATTCTTCCTTTAAGAAACCATCCCCCTTTTCTCCACATACACCCATCAAATCCTCTAGTTATCCATCATTTTTGACTAACTTATCTACCTCTACTTTCCCACCTATAGCTAAACCCTCATTATCCAAGTATCCCACTTTCCCATCATCTACCCATAAATCAACCATAACTAAGCAATCACAACCACCAACCAAAACCATTCTTCCACTTACAAATTCTAAGGTGAAATTTTCTTCTAAAAAAGTTACCCTCCCTAAAAATATACACCCTTCACTTCCAACACCTTTGATTCAATCCTACTCAACCATCCTATAAAGGTTGTTGTAAATTTCTACCATTAGCTTACCCCTATCAAACCAATCTACCCTTCCAATACCAAACCCTCTTGGTTCAATGCTAACTTGATCTGTATATATCATAGGGCACTAGGACATGATATAAAGAACTACAAAGATCTCCAAGCTCTTATTTATAGCCTATATGATGAGGATGATCTGTTATTAGATGAACCCTTCTTACCTCCATTACCAATATTACCATCAACCTAACCTTTACCTACTCTCTCACTCTTATCCAAGGATGAGAAGGGGGAATTGAAGCAAGCATCAAACCCAACAAAGCCTCTCATCCACACTATTCATGTGGTTACATGATCCCAAGCCCAAAAAAATATAATGGAAAAGCCAAAGTATCCATTCCATAGATGTACCCTTTAATGCCTCAATCCACCAACCAAAACCAAACACCTACAACTTCAAATATGCTACCACCAAAGCCCAAAGTATCCATTTAATGATCCTCTCCCTCTAACCCATCTAAATCCATTGAATGTATAATGTTGAAACAAATTCACCAAACACTAATGAAAATGAGCCTTTATGAAATACTCAACACCTCTCCCCACCATCGTTAATCACTAATCAAGGCTCTATAATCTATAGAGGTTCAACCAAATGATCCTCAACCTCTTGCACCCTTTTTGGAACTTTCCAACTTTCTGACCTCATCACCTTTTAGGATTTATAAATACCTCCCACTCATCTTGAGGATTTTGATCCTCCCCTCTTTATCACAACATACATCAATCAAACCCACATAAAGAGGGTTATAATTGATGGAGGAGTTAGCATAAACATTGTCTCCTCCTATGTATATGACTAGCTTTAGCTACCCAAAAATATCATGTTAGAAAGTATAATGGCCCTTCACTCTTTTATTATTACCATAGCCACTACCTTAGGGACTATTGTCTTCCATACCTGCTTGGGTCCTCATACCATTTCTAAACTATTTTATGTTATAGAGGGTGAGTTATAATATAATGTGTTACTCAGATGACATTGTATGCATGCTATAAATTACTCCCTTCCACCTTATACTGATGTGTCAAATTTGAGCACAAGGGACAAGTTATTATCATCAAATCTGATCTTAGTCCCTTTACCTCTTATAATATGACATACCAACCTTATGATGTTCTTATTCCTCCTTCATCTACCTCATAACTAACATCTAAAAAATATATCCCACTGACCAACATCATCAAAAATCCTACTCACAACAGTGATGAAGCATCAACTAGCTCATCTATACCTTCATCCCAAATTTCACTTGACAATAATTTGTAATCCATATTTCAATGACTCTCTCTTAGGGAATATCATATTTTAGCTTTAGATGCTTTCCATACTCCACAAGAATATAGGAACCTCAAATATGACCCTTCCTATGATACTAACATATAAACCATCATCACTTTTGGTCTCCCCAATAATAAAACAAATTTTGTCTATGGGGGACTTGATTGTCCACTTCTCACTCCCACCACTACCCTATTCATCCAACCATCCACCTCCAATTTTTCTTACCTAGATTAACCATCCTTTTCTAAATATTACCTTTACTAGTGAAACTAGGGTTTGGTATTTGCCTCTATGAACAAGGACCTCACAAGTTACCCATAAACAAAACTCAAAAACCTCATGAGTTATTTAGCTATGGGTTTGTACCACCAAAATAACCCACATCACCAAAACCCATTACATCATCAATGAAGAACTTCCATCCTCACCAAACCCATTTAACTTTAAATATAAGGACTCTAATATCATCCCATATAATTTTTTTAATCAATACCCTTAGTTTGGGTCCACTGACCTATCAAAAGGGTAGCTAAACTAAAACCCTTCCTCTCATCCACACTAAAATGATAGAGTGAGATTCAAATACCATCAACACCATCTAATGTCATCACAATGATTCCATTCTCACCTACCTTAATGCAAGGGATTATTATATTCATAAATCCCTTCCTCCTAAGAACCAAACCATGCTAAATGAATCCACCATTGATGTCAACTTGGGTACTCAGAATAACCCTTGTATCATCAAAATTGACCAATCTTTAAATTCTAAAGAACAACAAGGTTACCCTTATTTCATTTTAGACCACATAATAGCATTTACTTGGTCCTATTTGGATATGCCTATAATTGACCCTTTTATTTCCATCCACAACATTATTACCCATCTTAAGGCTAAATCAATTTATAAAAATATTTGTAGGATGCATCCTCGCATAACCCTTCTTGTCAAAGAAGATATTCAGTGTCTCTTATCTATCAACTTCATTCAACACATCGACTATCCATAATGGGTTTTCAACATTATTCCCACCACCAAACCCATAAGGGGCCTTCACCTCTACATCAATTTTCATGACCTCAATTTGCTTTCCTAAAGGACAACTTTTCTTTGCCAAACCTCAACCAACTTGTCGATCTTATAACTAGCCACGAAATGTTATCTCTCATGTATGGTTTCTTGGGATATAATTATATCTTGATTTCCTTGAAAGATCAACATTAGACTTCCTTTATTACCCCATGGTGAACCTTCTAATATAAGGTCATACCCTTTGGACTAAAGAATGCTAGAACAACTTATCAGTGGACCATAACCTATATCTTCCATGATATCGTCCATAAAATCATATAGAACTATTTGGATGATCTCCTTGAGAAATAAAAACACCACAAGGATCACCTTGTTATTATTTCTATCATCTTTGACCACCTAATCCATTATCATGTCAAGCTCAATCCCAACAAGTGCATTTTTTTGGTCTTATTGGGAAAGCTTCATGGTTTTATCATATCTCTTCATGAAATTGAAATACACCCCACCAAAGTTAGAGAAATGTTGTAAACACCTCCTCCTACCAACCTTATGCAACTCCACAATCTATAAGGTAAACTTCAATCCATTTATCACTTTATATCCTATTTATTAGATATATGTCAACCCTTCCACCACCTCCTTAAGAAAGACACCTCTTTTAAGTGGACCAAGGCATGCCAACAAGCCTTTGATTCAATTATGGAGTATCTTATCTCTCCACCTATCCTTATCCCTCTTAATGAAGACCAACCCTTTTACCTATATATATCCATGATAGACCATTCCCTAGGGGCCATCCACTCATCCTGATAAACAAAATAAAAAGTAATCCATCTACTACATTAGCTTCACCCTTATCAAATATGAAACTTGGTATACCCATCCCAAAAAAAATTCCTCACTTTAGTTTTTGTGGCCTCCAAACTCCATCACTATCTTCTTAATCATAAAACATATCTCATCACTAACACTGACCCCTTAAAGTATATGCACTATAAGCCATACCAAAACCAACATATGGCTAAGTGGCTTATGATCCTAGCAAGTTTGATCTTGAATTCCTTCTACAAAATTCCATTAAAGGACAAGTCATTGATGATTAATTAGCTAAGGATCCTCTACTAGACAATCAACCTATTCATCTTGCCTTTCCAAATGAGTATATCATAACTCTTTCTCAAAAGGAACCCACCTACCAAATGACCATGTTTTTAAATGGCTCCAAATTCCAACATGGTGGGGGTGCTAGAGTGATTATAATTACTCTTAATTGTGAACATCTTCCCATTTATTTTAAACTTGACTTTAAATTCATCAATAACATAGCTGAATATGAAGCCCTAGTCATAGGTCTCCAAACTACTCTAGCCTTAGGAATCAAAATAATTAGTGTCTTTGGTGACTCCTAATTAGTCATCAACTAGGTCAATGGATCTTATCAATGTAAAAACAATGTCCTCCTAAAGTACAAACAACTCATGGATGTACTCTGAGCATCATTAAACCATCACCTTATCAATTAGTTCCTTGATCTACTAATAAATTTGTAGATATGATGACATCCCTTACCTCTAAAATTCCATCTCAACCTATTGAATCCAAACTATTTGTCACCATCCATCATTTTATCAAACCCTCATATATTATTTCTAACCTTAGTACCATTTTTAGTGTGGAAACATCCCCTTTAGACATTTGGTATGACCAAACTTTTGATTACCTTAACATTGGCATTATTCCTCCCAACCTTTGAAATAATGCCTAAAGAGATTTTGTTCAGGGTACCTCTCATTACACCATACTAGGTGGAATCCTTTACAAATATGTCTTTGACAACATCCTTCTCTGTTATCTACATATCCATGAAGCCTCCCATGCTATCAAGAAAACAAATGACATAATCTATGCAGGACACTTTAATGGCTTAGTTATTGGTAAGTGTATTATTTACCTTGGCTATTATTGGCCCTCCCTCAATCAGAATTGATATCAATATGTAAATAAGTGTTTCAAATGTCAAAAACATGCTAACTTACATCATGCACCTCCCAATACCCTTGAAATATCTACAACTTATTGGCCCTTGTTACAATGGGGTCTTGACCTTATTGGGTAAATCATCCCCATTATTCATAATGACACCAATATATCATTACCACCATCTAATATTTTACCAAATGGATGGAGGCCATCCCTCTTATCTCAACTAAAGCCAAAAAAAATATTGACTTCATCAATCACCATATCATCTACTACAATAGTGTTCCTCATAAGATCATCATTAATAATGGTAAATATGTTAAAAAATAAACAATCCAAGGTCTCTACGATACTTTTGGCATCAAATTAGGCTTTTCCTCACCTTATCATCCATAAGACAATTCAAAATTGGAAGCGTTTAATTAAACTCTCATCAAAATGCTAGCCAAATTAGTCAGTGTTTCAGGTCTATATTCAAAATTACACATTCTTTTCACTTTAAGGGCCTATCAAACTAACATTTAAACCTCTACAGGTGCTACCATTTTCTCTCTTATCTTTGGCATAGAGGCTATCTTACATATTAAAGTCAAAATTCCCTCTCTTCACATATCTTTTCATGAAATCCTTTTTGAGAGTGACTATCATCAAGAATATCTCACACATATTAAACTTCTTGATGAACATCACCTCATAGCACTTTATCATCTTTGTGCTATAAAGAATGAATCAAGCATGCATACAAAATTCATGTGAAAGAGTGAGAGTTCAACATCGAATACCTCATCCTTAGAGAAAACTAACATGTAAATAATATGGATAAAAGCAAAAAGGGCAATTTTGTTTTTAATTGGCTTGGACCCTATATCATAACCCATAAGTATGGATTAGAATCTTATCATTTTTCCTCTCTCTAAGTCAAACCAGAACTTGAGCCTCTCAATGCTTCTCATTTACATCCTTTCTATTCTTTAAACAAGGATCGAACTCACCTTCATGACAAACTTAAGCTCATCCCTTAATTTATGATATTTTAAACTCTTTTCACCTACCTATCCCTAATCCTATTAGTGACAATTGCTTACAACATAGGACCATGTGATTATTTGTCATAGTTATAAGCCTAATCCTAAATATGGGCACCATGGCTCTACCCATAGCATGGTTCTCATGGATACTTTTCATCTCTAATTAGATGGAATCCCATGATCAATTGTCTCTAAAACCACTTTCCCCATCTATCATTAACCTTTTGTGCTAAAGTTCTACCTCTATAAAGGTAAACCTTTAAACCTAAATAGACTTTTCCATGTATAACATAGCATTAAGAATTGAGATGAAAATAAATCATTTGGGTCTATATCTATAGTATTACAGACTTCTCCCTTGAAGGATAACTACCCAACACCTATTTTTTTAAAATAGACTACTCCCTTGCAGCTAAAAAGGGTAAAAATTTATTCATATAAATAGACTACTCCCTTAAAGGACAACTATGAAAATCTAATTCTAGACCACTCCCTTAAAGGATAGCTACGAAATAATCATCCAAAGCTTCTTGCATTGATATACTTCAATAACTTATCAAAATAAAAAAATAAAAAACCAACCTTATGTCAAAATCAAAGTAAGTATGCCATAATATACTCTTATAAGTACCATTTGTAGACTTCCCACATCAATTAGTCTATGCATTATCTGAGTACGTCATAATCAGATCCTATATATGGCATTTGTAGACTTCCAACATTGATTAGTTTACATATCATATTAAGGTATGGACTTGTCAATTATGATTATTTTGTCACATATAGAAGGGACAAGCTAACCCACATTAGGTTACCTTTTCACCCATTTAGCATTCAACAATCTACCTATCACTTCCCTCTCCTTCAATCCTTGTCTAAAATCAAGGGACTATGAACTTACTTGACACAAAGTGATCAAGATACCCTCTTTCTCAATCAAATCATGCTCATGTGAAGTATTTTATAGGCTTATTTTCACTAAGTCAATTCAACTATGTTTTATTGTTGTTAGGTCCTTGCCAACCCAAAACATCATGCCTTTTCTTTGACCTCCATTAGTTTATATGGACGTATATCTCATAACTCTTATCTATTTATCACATTTAGTTTTTTACCTACACCTACTTTATGTAATTTCATTATTTATTTATATCACGTATCCTATTCAAACATGCAACAATTATTTTGATCAATACAATCATAACATTATAAACCATGAACAAAAGAAATATAAACTATATCCTATCAAAACATCAAAAATCATAATTTTAAGATACCATTATAACATCATATGAACATATTATCTTCATAAAATGTCATCCTAAAATAAATCAAAAATATCATCCTATCTAAGAATATTACATCCTCATCCTATCTATAAACCACATTATCATAAACATCTTATAAACATCATCAAAATCTATCAACTATTCATAATCATGTGTAAACTAAACTAAACAACAACAAACATCTTGATTGAAAATATGTTGTTAACTAAATCATCATATAAATAAATAATAATCATCATCCATCATATCCATTATGAAATACCTAAACTAAAGAGTTAATAATACACATATGCCTTAAGCATCATATATGGCATCCATAATCCATAAACATAACCACATCATGATCCTAATCTACATCTATATCACCATAATCATTAATAAATAAATAAACTAAACATCATCATCATGTCTTATATCAACATGGCATCAATATAGTCAACTATCAATAATATCATAATCAATATATAATCCCACTTATACTACTATCATTGGCTCCATCTAGTAGTGGTCTCCCTAAAATCCCTACCTACACCACTATTAAATCCCACTATCCTAGAGTAACTATAGATGGACTACATACTAGGCTATCCCTGTACTCTCTATATCTCATTTCCAAAGGTACTATGCTATCACTATCACCTCATAATATCTTAGTTCCTTGATGGTGGCTAAGTACCATGCCCTTAGATCTATGTATGGTGGTCCTCTTATTGCTATTGTAACCACCCCTACCCTTTGCCTCAATGAATATCTCTCATAAGTCATTAACCCAAGATAAATCCTTACCTAATCATGCTCACCCATAACTATAGTATCCTTCCCCTATAAGGTGACAATCTATGCTTGTAAAGTGGCCACCTATCCCTATAACCTAATAATCTAATCTTATGCTACTACAAGTGCCACTACCCCCTAACCATCCTATGTAGGTTCCCCTGTAGGTTCCACATCCATAGGATGATACACTCATCACCTGATCTAAAATTAGCCACTACATATCTATCTTTGTACCAAGCCACATATCCATCTACAACACTAACATCATCTATGGGATCTCTCACTAATAATTCCTCTTGGTCTAAAATGGCATCCTATGCCTATGGATTTAGGAGTAAGAATTTATCCTCCTTCTTTTATCAAGGGAAATATGGTGTGATGCCATATACTAATCCAAAATTCAACCATACTTAGTTGAAGGGGATTAGCTTTGTCTCACCATCTCTCCTCCTATAAATCCAATGCCAACTTTGTAAGGATAATGTGTGGTACTAGTGCCTAGGCCAACTAGGCCAATCCACATATGGCCTTCATATCACATATCTTATTACCAAACCCTAAAATTTATCTTAGAACCATTTAATGTCTTTGGATCTTCCACCTACCCCTATCAAAGCATCAATATAGCTCCATTGTTTGAAGTCAACTAGAAAGGCTACTTGGGTAAAACCCTGCCATGGTAGCTATAATAGTCTCACAACCTGAATGTGCTCATACACCCACTATTGGATCATGAAACAAATGATAATCCCATACTTTTGTGTTCTTATAAGGCCCAAATCTCCTTATAGATCTAGACTAGTAGCACTGGGGCCCATCCAAATACCATCCTCCCTAACAACATCTCCATAAATACCCCCAATAATAGGTATGGAGATCATCTATGGATTGAATCTAACATTGGAAAATAAGTCACTGCCATCATCATCATAGTCATTAGGCATCTATCCTCTAGGGCCCTCTGGTATAATGGTTTTATCCTAAACCCACGTTCATGCCACCAATCATGAACTTGCTCTAATCCATATAAGAGATCCATGTGGTATTCCTACTCCTCACTCTCAATATGATAGATGGGATCCCCCTAAATAGGTATCCATATGATCCTCATCACATCCTATAATAAGATGGTCATCTCTCTAGTAGGTAACATGAAGGTATTCATCGCTAGGTCCCATCTCTTGATAAGCATGATGATCTTAATTGTATCTTATGATAGTGTTGATAGTGAATCGCAACCCCTATTCCAAGCATCTCCATGTACCTCTACTCCTCTAAATCATCACATCTTGAACCTTAGTGATGATCTTAGGGATCTAGTACCTCATCTAAATTTGGTCATGGGCCTACAAGCAAAACAATAATAATATTAGCATGCCTACTTTGTTTTCTATGTCACTCTAAAAATCTACACCTATATTTTTAAATCTATTTCACCCTCCCTTGTTACATCTCCTATTTTACCTCTCACCATTTTGAACATCATTTTGAACACCTAACACCTTTTTTCAAGGAACTTCCACTCCTCTTATCTACCTTTTATTTTGCCTATCACTATAAACACCCCTTCATGCATGTCACTACTTTACCACTATTAGCATATTTGGCACAACTTTTCTAACCTTTAACACTTATCACTTTTTCAATCAATTTACACTTATTTACTGATATTAACCACTATTAATTAAACCATTTTTTATTTAAAACTCTTATTTCACTACTTCTAAAACCAAAATACAATTATTATACTCACATCCCTCCTCTAACATAATTCTACAAATTTTCTTAATGTTAAACTCTTTTCACTTCTTTTATAGATTTTATCAAGCCATTCCACCAATTATTTAACTACCAATAGTTCCTCAAACTAGTTATGGTCCCTTGAGGACCTTTTTACCCCTATGTTCAACCAGTAATGATTAAGTTAAACCATTGATAGTCACTATGTGAGACAACCAATGGCACAATTAAAACCCTATACCTACCACAACTTATACCAAATCACCTAAATCAAACAATATCTCTACCTAAACCTATTCCCACATAATCTAAACTCCTACCACATCCTTCAAATCTCCATTTCCCCCACTAAATTGCCTACAAACAACAAAAACCTAAACCTATGGCATCATGGCCTAGGTTAATTTTTAAAACCCTACCCCAATAATTCAACATCTATAAATGTACATTTATAACAATACACTTAACTCTACTATCAAATTTAAGGCATGGCCTACCTCATTCCATGATTGTTGGTGTGGTCAGAGTCCTCATACCACCACTTGGCCATGTCCTCACCCACCATCCATTGAATCCTCACTCAATCAAAAAAAGAACATCCTATCAACCAATACACATAATCCACCTCATTAAGCTCACTACACAAGTGACAAATCTCACAAATTACCCAGAGCACAGATTTTGAAAGTTAAATGTTAAAAATAAAACATTTTTTTACTTTTAACCTTTCAACTTTTAGGGTTTCCTCCTGACCATCAATGGTCAGGGTGACCATTGATGGTCAACCCTAGGAATAATCTTAATCATCACCAGTTAGGTCCCACTTCTTTTCAACCCTTTCAACTATACCTCACCTCAGTATATACTTTTGTGGATAGCTGCATTTGGCTTGAAGTTCTTTCTTGATATTATGTCCTTAAAACTAGGTAGGTAGTGTCCACTTTCTTAGTGCATATAGATTTAGCTTGGTCATTAACAACTGACCCATAACCAACCATTACACTATATCTACCTTGATGTTGTTCATTTTTGACCCAAACCATTCACTTATTTTGTGATAACTTTTCATGGTCATTTCAACCATATTGACCAACCTTTCCATGTTAAAATTTTGAAATTTACACCACCTCGTGCACAACCTAACCAATTATGTTGATTCATAGGAGCACTTCCTATCATTTATAATTACACTAAACACTAGCCCTATCTAGATGGATTGATAAAGCCTAAATTGATTACTTATGACCAACATTGTGGATTGATTACCCCTATCACATGTACCTCTAGAATCATGCTTATTTTTACCAACATTAGCAACTTTTAGTCTTTGCATGATCTTGACTATCACCCTTAGTCATATGTTATGCATGTCTTTTCATCTCAAATACCCAACATTTTTATGTCACCCAATTTGTGCCTACCCATTTACCATTTATCAAACCCTAACAAGATTTTGCTTCCACCTCATCAAATCCTAGTTTGAGGTGGAACACCTCCTCACATACTCAAGACAACGATACTTTGACCACCAATATTTTTTTTTTCTTTATTTAGTTAAACCAAAGCCACATAAAAAGGGGTAATATATAGACACTCAAAAATTGCATATGATGGATTTCAATGTTAAACTACCTTTTGACCCTCATCTGACCTCACATCTAGTAGACCACCTAGTCAATTAGACTCATTTACCAAATTAACCCTATCAAACCCTTAACTAAAAACATGTGACTAAACCATTTAATTAACCCCTATTAATTTACCTTAACCCATTTTCTTCTATCTGCTTCACCAATAATAATCAACCTAACTATTGATGATTGGATCAACCATCAATGGTTAGGTCTCCAAGCTTGCTTTAAAGTTTTAAAGCATTGATAACTTTATGCAAGATAAGTATCTCCATAAATGGAAACTTAATTTTAGAACTAGATCTAAAACATTGTGAATTGGCAACTCCATCCCACTATTAAATTAGTAACTCTCTCCATCCCAATTAACAACATCATCCTATAAAAGCGTAAGAGGAGGAAGTGAAAGGGATTCATAATCCATAATTTAACTTCCAATATTTCTTGAATATATGTATCTATCATCCTTTAACAGTCAAGAAACATCACTAGAGACCTGAAGCTCTATCAGAATCACTTTTTATGGCTAAATTATTGTCACTCTAGCCAAATTACTTTAGCCTTCCACCAAATCTAAGGTATCTTTCACTTTTTTCCATTGATTTATCTTATTTATAACCTTTTGGCCTTATCAAACCCATCAATATATTATTTTCTAGAATTATATAGGTAATAAACATCTATTTGCTCAAACATATAGTCTATACCTTTTTTGATCATTTATAGAATTATGTAGGTAACCCTCAATGGTTAGCACAATCATTGATAGTCACTTCAACCATCGATGTTTACCCAACTGCTGATGGTCATCCTAAACCACTAATGGTTCACCTAACTATCGATGGTCAATGTGGTATAAAAATATAACAAGCTATTTTGAGCCATGTAACCCCAATCAAAACCAACTTTCTTTGCTTTTACATGATTATAATACTTTTTGGACTAGACCTTGAATATTTTAGCATAAGTATTGACTTACTTTTCTACTTTTGGTTACTATTATATTAACTAGCATTCTAATTTCTTTGAATTACACTTCATTTATCTTATGCAAGTATATATTTACTTTATCTTTTCCAACTTAATTATTATAATAATGGATTTATGGCCTCCTAGCAAGTAATACGTTTCTTGAATCTAGCTTATGCTATGTAGTCCACTCATATATTTTATAAAAACAACCTTTTCTAAGGTCTTTTTCAATCTATAGGTTATTCCTTCCTAGCCAAATAGGAATCCCATCATCATCTTGATTCACACACACACTTTACCACATATTCTTCTACACATCCTATTACTAGTTTTATTATTTAATTTCAAAATTAAGAAATGAGTGAAAATTAACTAAAACACAATTTTATAAACACCCAATAAATAAAAAATAATCATTTTAAATCATAAAACAAAAAAAAAACTCCCTTTGAAATGTATTCATTGAATTTAAAGGCTAGAAATTAACTCATATATATATATATATATAATTTTTTAAAACCAAAATGAAACATATTCTCATATTTGAGATATTTAAATGAAATAATAAACCATAATCATGCCTTTAAATATTCTCCAACAATAGTTTAAATGATAAACTTATTTAATCTTATATATATATATATATATATATATATATATATATATATATATATATATATATATAATTTTTTAAAACCAAAATGAAACATATTCTCATATTTGAGATATTTAAATGAAATAATAAACCATAATCATGCCTTTAAATATTCTCCAACAATAGTTTATTTCGTTGGATAAATGATAAACTTATTTAATATTTATAGAATATTTAATAATCCCTTTTATCTCCTTTTTACAAGTTAACTTTACAATTCTTTATGGAAAACTCATCAAAGGATTATAGCTAATAAAGTCAACAAAATGTTTTTTAGATTGAGATTGTGTTGTAATTGATTCCCTCATAGGCACTATAAGAACATTGAAGTTTTCACCCACAATAATTATCTTCCCCATGCTATAATCCAAATACAATAAAATATATTCTCAAGTTTTCCATTTTTATAATTGGTTTATTAGTAATATAAGCATTAATCATCATTCCCTAAATATTTTCCTTGCAGCTTTTAAATTTACAAGAAATATAGTTTATATCTTTCTTCATCATATTACATTCTACCTTTACAAGGTTTTATTAAATACATCACCCATCAAATTTACCTATATATATGCTAACACATTATTTACAACATTGATATATAGATGTCAAATAATCTTAAATTATGTTGTAGATAATTTCATTAATAATAGAAACACAATATTTAATTTTCTCATATATAATTGGCACCTAACAAAATAATTTTTATTAGAAGAAATCATACCCATATTATTATAAGTAAATAACATGTAAAAAGTGTAGGGAATTTTCCCATCTACTTTTGTAACATTTTAATGATAGATTTATGAGTGCCTAATTTTACCTTCCAAAAAGAACTTTATTAGAACATTACAAGTTATATCTTCCTCCCACTTTGTTTCCTAAATCCTTGATTAATAAGAGTTATAAATAATAATGTTTTATTCTAAATGTAAAAATATTATTTTACATCATTCTTTTTTACCATTAGTAATATCATCTTTATAAGTGGTGGGAAGAAAGACGGTCTGATTGAGAGTATCAAGACCATTATTGAGGTACCTTTTAGTTTTCATATTAGTTATAATTCCTAATTTATTAACACCCATAGAATATTAGATCCACAAATATCCATCCCTATTAGAGATCATAGAGTTGAGATAATGGGAGGTGAAATAGATATTATTAACTTGATTTCATGTGTTGATGTTAACAATAATCCCATCTAGAAAATTATACATAGCAGTGGTCTTATGGTGTATATGGAAAGAATTGTATGACATGATACAAAGATTTTTGTGGAATTTTATAAAACCTATAGGTATAACTGGTCAATATGAGATGGTGTTAATAAATATTTCATAATAGTGTATTTTGGTGGGTACTAGTATGTCTTTTGATGGTGTTAAGGAAATTAAAGATAAAAAACATAGAGTTGAGGTAATAAAAAAAGTTATACATATGAGGCTATAGATAAGAAGGTGAAAATGGAATCTTGATGGAAATTATCCCCTTCTCTTAGTCAAAAGTGTATTTATAAATAATGAGACATCTAATGCTTGAGGGGAATAAAAGGCTTTTCCGCTCTCACCATTTCCACCTACTTAGTCATTTTAAAAATAATTGCATCCTTAATATTATATTTTAGATACTAATGTCTCTTGAATTTTTAGTGGAGGCTTACCAAAATACTAATTTATATGGCATAATCCATAAATCCATAATCCTATTTATTATGAGGGATACTTAGTTATTGATAAATAATATTGTGGGGGCTGAAGAGGACATTGGCCCTAAAGATTTAGATAAGATTGGGACTAGGGATGTAGAAGAGGATTTCATGAAGGGTTTTGAGGACTCCAAGTAGACACTTGACCAATCCATTCAAAATAAAAAGATGAAGATATCACCCATGACTAAAAGTATGACGATCATATTAGATGATGAGGAAGATCTCAAACCAACCAAATTACATATAAAAACACTTTTGGAGATAAAAATGATTAACTTGAGTTTATAATTCTCATTAATAAAGATAATTAATTTATAAAAGGGGTGGTTTAGGGAAGAGTGGTTAGGACCCCTAAGTCCCATTTGAAATAATAAGATACGAATGATTATGTATAAGGTGAGAAATTGGCTAAGGAGGAGGATCCTAGTTTGAACATGAAGGTTAAGTTAAAATATTTTGAAGCTAGACTAAAAGGGATTGTGAAGGATATCAGAGGCATTAGAAAGGAAATAAAATTTGTCATAGATTGGATCCCAACCAGAGATGGAGTGGGTAGTAGGGGTGTAAAGTTCTAGAAGACTCTGATGAGCATGATTAAACTTAATCTCAAGCTGACACTCAAAGAGGAGTATGAAAAGGAAAACTAAGAAGAGGAATTCTAGAGGAAGTGTAAATATGATATGAAGAATAGGAAGAATATGAAGGTGATGGAGCTTGATGAATACATAGATAATCCACCTTTAGCTAAGGGTCCAAGTAAAAGACTAGGGGAAACATGAAGAATGAAGAGGATAGTAATGAGGAAGTAACTAACCAGAAAAAAAATAAAAATTACAAATTAATTAACCAAGAGGAGTTGGAAGACTAATAGGATTTGCCTATAGTTTTTTCATTTTTTATGCCTTTGTTTGGGTGAGCTAGTTTTCTACATGTCTCGAGTAGGTTCTATGAGGGATTATGGTTTCTCCGATGTGGTATTATAATATTGTTTTGCACTTTTCATTAGTTTCATATTTTCCTTTAGAATTTATGTTTGGATAATGGGAGCCCTGAAAACCCATTTATTTACATTATCTATAAAAAAATATCATCTTTATAAGTTTATTTTGTATCCCTTTCTTCTACAATATCAATTTTTTTTACTAAATATATAACAAATTTATTCCACTTCATTTTAACATCCATTTTCTATATCCTTTTATCATCCCCATTTAATTTATTTTTATAAGTGGAATGTTCCTTTTCATTACTCTTATTATCTACATTATGTATTAATTCTTTCCATCCTCCTCTCTTAAATTAGATTACAAATGGAAAATGTCCCTTTTATCCATTTATTTATCTTCATTCTGTATAATTTTTTACATTTTTGTATTTCAAACATTTTAGCTTTATTATTTTACTTTTAATCTTGAAACATGACGACCATCATCATATTTAGTCAAAGGATAGTTTAAGGCATGTTGATATTGGATAAGTGTTCTACTTCTTTTCACAATTTTAGGAAAACGTACAATTTCATTCCATTTTTCCAATAAATTTCTTTTATAAAATAGATTTTATTTAGACCCAACCTCCTCATTGTCCTTTTCATCCAAAATTTCTCCCTACAATCATTTTCCAAGAATTCACATTTTCTTGATTCATAATTTTTATCTTTTTACCCTATACTTTTACTCAATCTAAATCCTATCATCATTTTTAATCATTTCAAAATGATTTCCCACATTTTTTTATTGATTAGCATGCATTTTCTATGGTCCATCTAACCAATTTTTTCGTATTCCTTTTGAATTCAAACCTTACCCCTTGTTTATTTTTTTAACCTATATTTGAAGGCATAAAAATTATTTTCACTTGAAAATTTATTTCACTCAAAAAATTATTTCACTCATCCTTATATTCTTCTACCTTCATATTTTCACAATTCCCCCAAATCCAACACACACTCTTACCTATTATCATGATGTTTTTACCCTTGAAGTGTTTGATTAATTTATACTCCATAACACATCCTTTCTTAGTCTATATGGAAATATACTAGTTTTATACCTAATATTTTTAGGGAAACATTTTACAAAATAACTTTATGATAAGTAAAATAAACATAATTTTGTAAGAAATTATACTCCAATTTAGGGGAATAATCATTACCATCAACGGTTAA